>SNQJ01S0241895.1:13187-26625 GCA_010110895.2 Picea sitchensis
ATATTGTGATCTCCATGTGTTGATGAATCTTGTATGCACTTAATAACTCAATAAATTAGTAGTAGTTAGTGATTCCAAGAAAGAATTTGGCTTGGGATCATTACACAACCAGTGTGCCCTCTTGCATGAATAAAAGTGCCAGAGTTAGTGTGCTCCAATAGGGGGATGAGTTGGCATGTGTGCATGCACACTCCTCTTTGGGATCCGTTCCCTCAGTTATCTCCTCATTCAAGCAATCTAACTAAACTAAAATAGAAACTGAGATGAATTAGAACTTTATAAATATGGAACAAAATTGAGTTGAAGGGGATAAAACTGAAAATAAACTAGGATTGGCACATGCATGCCCCCTCTACTCCCCTATATAATTGCACCTCTCTCACATTTTTATGCTCACAAGAACCTAGGAAAAGTGTTGTATGGACCTATTGGTGTGTGCACCCTATTGGAGTGGAAACAACTAACTAAGTTAAATAAGTAAAAATCTAACCATCCATTTAAAAATATTCCTCAATACCATCCATTTTTTTTTATTTCAAAAGTACAAATTGAACTTACTTTTTCTTGATTTATATAGTAGGATTATCAGTTTGTTGATCCCTCCTTGCATTCACTTCTTGAGAATATTTTAAATTTCTATCCAACTCATCAATATCATATCATAATTTTTCCATCTTTGATGAATATGTTTGACCAACATCTATATTCACTTCCTAAGAAACATTATAGGCCTTAATAATTAATGGATTATCCTTCAAATCAACTAAATATTTCTCGACTTCATTAAGCTATCTCTACAAAGTAGTGGCACCTGTAGCTTTGCCTCTTTCATCTCTCATATTAGTTTGTAAGGAATGAATCAACTACAGTTCCACCTTTGTGATTGATTCCAATGTCTTTTAGATTTGTAGTGGGATTGTCTTTAATGATATTTAGGGATGGATATTCCACATGAGCCTTACTATTCCAAACATTGAAACTTGAAAAGCTTATGTTACATATTTGTATTAATACCAACCACATGTTAGCATAATACCTGTTAGTCCACACTCTTGCTATTTCTTTTCCTTGACATGTTTTGTGAAGATATCACAAGTACAAACAAATAAATCCACTAATATTGGAGGCACAAATTTTTTTCCATTCTACATTGATGAACTCTTCGTTGCTCCATATTTCCATTATTGTGCACTGCAAACACCATTTATCCTATCCAAAAGTTTGGCAATCCATCGAATCTAAGTAATTATCACATAATAATGATTGGGCACTCCCTAGCCAAGCTTTGTGCTTCCACTCTTGAGATCTATATGGATAAACATTCTCCACAAAAAACCTTTTGAACTAAGAGTCAAGACAACTTTTGTTTGGTTTAATTATAGTTTTCTTTGGAACAATTTTTTTGGGAGAAGTGCATCATATATTAATTCATAGAACATAAAGTTATATCATGGAACAAAGAGAGTCATAACAATCTAACACGATTACAAGGAAGTTCTTGTCCTAAAATTTAGAAAATCCAGAAATGATAACATATGATGTTGTGCCCCAATAGTAAGGAATTCAACATCTTTACTAAAAACAATGAATTTTTTTTTAACAAGCAAAGCCAATTCCTTCTTAAAAGGTCTCATTTATCCTAAGCTAATTAGCGATGGTTCCTCATGAAAAGTAGCTTTACACTACTTTTTTGTAGAAATCCAATAGCGGACAATTGAACTATGTTCCATAAATATTTGTAGCTACCATAATCATCTAAGTATCCCCAAGGAGAGAATATTTTCGAGAAAGCAAGGTAGTAAAAAATGTTAAATTTAAACTTAAACAATGCCCAAAAGGTCTTCATAGAGGGGAATCTCAAAAAGACATACGCAACTATTTCATATCTACCACAAAGTGTGCATGCAACATTTGAAACACCAACTTTATGAAGCACAGTCTTGATAGGAAAACCTGTGTGGAGCATAAGCCACCCCAATACTCTATGCTTGAAAGAACAATGAGATTTCCATATATACTGGAACCTCATTAACCAATGTGCTTTAGGATCCCTCATCCCCCACCCTTATCAAATAAACAATCATGCACTTTAACATTTTGTATTGTTTTTAATTTTTCTCTTAGCTCATGTTTTTTTGGAGAAGCCCTCGTTAATTGTCAAATGTAGTATTTTATGGTGAGGTTATCTTTCATGGTGTTACAAGGATAATTTAAGTTACCACAGTGGAATATCCTTATGATGGGATTTTTGCCACATTAATATATTTAATCTTACTACTAGACAAGCTCTTCCCTTCCCTGGAATTCTTAGACCTACCTCTTGTAGAAATTTCTAAAATGCTATGATGCCATGTAGAAATTTATGCTTCTTGACTTTTAATGCAAACCCAGAAATTTCATCTCTCACTAGAGGTTTCTCAGATCTAATCCCTGAGAGATTTCATCCTTTGAGCATATTTGAAATATTTACTTATAACAACAAACAACAACAACTAATTTATGTCAGTCCAAATCATTGGGTAGCTCAATTACTTCATTTTGCTTATTTGTACACCCACTTGGGAAGTACTACTTCTACCAGTTTTCTTTAATCTTGAGGTTTTCAAAGTAAAAGAACAAATTTCTTACTTACATTAACAAGAATCTTGTCTTGGTTGGCAATATCCATAGGAATCTTGTTCTCACCTATTATCACTAAAGTCGACACCCTGACTGCTAAAGGGGCTGAGCTAGTGCACTTGAGATTATGATTGGATTAGATGTGTGGGTGGAAAGGCAACACGGGCTTGTTAGATGAGAAGGTTCCTAATGTAAATATGATCAACAACATATCTCAAATTCAAAGGCATCCATCCTGATATCAGATAAAAGAACAATCAACAACATATCTCAAATTCAAAGGCATCCATCCTGATATCAGATAAAAGAACAATTTGTAGACACAAGGAATGCTTCAGATTTCAAGGATGGTAGTTGAAATCCAAAGTGAACATTTGAAACTAAAGATGGTAGTATAGTTTCAAATGAGAAAGATTCAGGAATGAAAATGGTAGTTCATTTCCAAAGCTACATATTGAAAATCAATTTACATGAAAGAGGTGTATAAAACATAGCTGCATCAATAAGAAAATGGATTTACCAATTATCTCATTGCTTCCCAATAAAACAGAAAGAGAATAACACAAGAAGCATAACTCTGAGTTTCAACATTTCTAGATCTAAGAAGGTGGAAATAATGTTACATTAAGCCCATAAACTATCTTTCTCCCTTCATCCTTTCGGGCCTCAGGCCTCCAGGATCTTCTCTCATGATTTCCCCCACTCCTCTTCTCTTGAAAATCATAGGATTTATAGAATATTACAATCCTCTAGGCTCTAGCTATAACTAGCTTTGAGAGTTCAAGTCTATACATAACCAAAAAATAACCAAAGATTTAATTTACTTCAGCAAATTAAGAACTCCTACAATCGAATGTCCAAGTTGTTGAATATTATGCCTGGAAATGCTCGATCTGATTTAGAAAGGCCGATTGTTTGACTGGAAATTTGGGATGTATATTTGACTTGCGAAATGGTCTGCTCCTTGTCATTGATCTCCAAAATCCCGTATCTGCCTTTATGCCTTGAAATTTGAAGTTGACTATTAAATATTCTGCCACCTATGCATTTGTTTTTCTCATACGTTTGTGCCCTCGAATGCTGAGTGCTTCCTTGAAATCTGGAACCAATTTCTAAAATAGAATAAAAATGAGAGAACTTTTTACAAGAATTTCGACACTAAATTAAAGCTAGGCCTTATCTCCAGCACAATTCCCAGATTTTTGACAAAAATGCTTAGAGAAGAATATAAAATGTAATCCCATTCACCGTTTGAGAAACCTGTTCTACAAAGACCCAAGCACGTCCTGCAACAAATCTGCTTCACATGAAATACCCGTCCTAATCTCAATTTCGAATTCCACAATCTTGAATGAAGGTGTCACTGATGTGCATATCTAATTTTATGAAGATTTTAATACCATTATTCATGCCACATTATTTTCCAGATCATTGACAAACAAATGAAGAAATATTGAGCACTTTACAGCTGACAATAGCATGAAAGTTGTAATGATTCCACCAATCCACTGACTGAAGTTTGGAAAAATACTCAATTTGGATGATGTTAGGATGCATTATTCTGAAACAGAGTTTATAGCAACAATATCCATTGTTTACACAAACTGGAATTGCTACATAAAGTCATGCCACAATAAGCAACACCATCAACACCAAACTAAGAATATAATATTCACTCAAGAAAAAGAGAAACAAGCCAACATAGGTGCTCATAAGCCATGCAATAAAGCGATACTTTCCAGGTTTAGAAGTATTTTCCATATACTTTGCATTATCAAATACTATGGATGCAAGCTCTTAGGAGAAAACTGCTCTGCAGAATGGACTTGAAAAGAAAACTAATGGGATTGAGATGAGCAATGTTGAATGTGTAACTTCCCCGGCCACCCACCAGGCCGGGAAACGCTACAAACACAACCTTAACTTTTCCAAGACTTCTCTTATACCAAATTGACACCAATTTGTAGCACATCCATCCATAACCCACTGGGCTATGCCACACAGAGATTCATGCGAAAACATCATACACATCCAGGCCACCTAGGCCTAACACATGTTACCTCATAGAAATGACAATTATCATATGCATATAAATATAAGCATAAACAAATCAACATATTCTGTTCATACATAGATTAATGCAAAAATAAAAGGAAAAACATACATGCAGTAATCACAGGCAGAACCCATAAAAGTAAAAATAAAAGTATTCACAGGCAGAACCCATATTTTGTTCATACATAGATTAATGCAAAAATAAAAGTAAAAACATACATGCAATAATCACAGGCAGAACCCATAAAATAACAACATATACAACATTACTCATTAATTATAACACATGTACATATACACAACATGTAAATGAACATAAAAGTGGTACTTATATTTAATAGGAGACCACCAACTACGTGCAGACCTTCCACGAATTTCCCAGCCATAGAACACATTGCTTATCACACTCAGCAATGGGTCACCCCCGAGCTAGGACTAAGCTCCACCCAGGGCAAGGGAATCCTAGACTAGGCTGAGGTTATAGGAAACTGCACAGTGCAACTGGAATGATTCTCTCCAGGATCTTTCTTATTCTCACTACTCACAGACTCTCATTCCCCACATGCTTGTTCCATCTAGGAGTATACACCTTCACTGTCACATAGTCCATCGACTGCTTCACCTCCCTCTCTGGGTCTTGGCAACATGCTGGATTATGAATTTGCAGATCTCCGTAGTTGGTGATAGACTCTCTCTAGGAGAAAACCACTTCCCAACAAACTCTCTCACCTAGAGAGAGATTCTCACAGGCCTGACAACCTGCCTCTTCAACCACAGGCCTGAAAACCCGCTTCTTCAACCAGTCTTTGACTCAATTCCCGTAAGGTGAAGACAACAACCACTGGTCAATACAACTCGGGAAAATAGAAGGCAACAAGCCACACTCAATCTAGGGAACTGCATGGCCGCAACATCCAATCGTTCTGACACAACATGGCTTATACATTTACAGTGTGCTTGGACTTCATAGAAGACATGGCTAAGTGCATGGATTTTCCACTGGTTCCAGGATGTGTGAGAAGGAATCAATGCAAAGGTCGATCATAGAGGTTTGGAATTCAGATTATTGAATGGAAGAATGGACATAACGAACCACCTTCGCATGAGGGTTTCATTCACTGTGCATGGGTATGCAAATGCAAACGCAAAGGAAAAATAAATTCAGACACCCCAGATCCCCGCGAACTCAGGCAGAGGATGAGAGAATGGAAAGCAAACCCAACAACATTGGCTTTCCTAGCTATAACTGCATGCGCCCAGGTTGACACCTGTCTTCCTGCAGTTGCATGCACTCCACTTAGAATACGTTCCTTTTCCAGGAACTTAGGAAAACATTTGGTCAATTTGTCCACCTTAGCCTTTTAGGAAATAATAATAAATTATTATCCCCTTTAGAGGTAATCCCCCTAGCTTACCCCCTAGGCTCACACATTTAGTCTCCTCCCTTACCCAACCTTGTGGAAGCTTAGTCCCCCATCAATATTTCTTCGTGGTCGGTCTGCATGCAGCGATGTTTTTATTTTATTAATGATCTGCATAATTACATATACAAAATCAGGCTCTTGGCCTTTAACACCTAGGCTCTCCGGCCTAATAAACACATAAGCCCACCAACTTATCAACACTCGACTCACCAGCTTAAAAAACATGATTACAATTCATAATATAATTGGGGCACATCCTTGGGGTATTACAGAATGCGAAAAACTTACAAGAGATTCCAAGTGTCATCAATTGGAACATATTAAAGATGGTTTGACTCCTATGCTTGGAGACTGGAGCATCAGAGGTGACAGATTCTAAGATCGGGGTAGAATGTATTCACCACATGAATGAGGAAGATGTTCAAAGTTTCCAAGATAGAGTGCAAATTTCCACAGCAGAGTATTCAACAGGAAATATGCCTACTTGTATGAAACTCATTTTAGATCAAATGAAAAACTTGTCTGTTTCTCGAAAAGATGACGAGTTCAAAAACTTTGACAGTGTCAAAGACCCTCTGGACCATTACTTTCTGAATGAAACAACTCAGAGTTCTAATCATAGAAACTGGTCAAAGAAAGTTCAACAAGAGTGGAGTTACAAATCTGCCTTTAAGTTTTTGCATGAATCATATTCAGTTTGAAAAGGATGATGATACAAATTATCACATTGATCCATATGGATATTGGTGGCCACCCACCTATTCCAGCAGGCTCCTCGTGTTCATTTTTGTTCAGCACGTCTTTATGTACTTCTTTATAATTGTGAATTATACACTTCTGGGGCTATATGAGGCCTCACACATTCTCCAGGTGGATACATGTGGCCTCTCACCTAATCCAGCTGGCCTATTTTGTATGCTTTCATATCAGCACATCTTGATGTACTTTCAGGGTTGTTTTGAGGCCCTAAACATTGTTTTTTTGACTCGCCACAGTCAAAATATAGACGAAGTCAGAGTCTGACGGTGAAATGTGTAGTTCTCTAAAAAAAAATTCCAATGGGATATCATGCTCCTAAAACGAAGGTTGTATGAAAACGTTATGACCCTAGGAATTTGAGGTACCAAATTACACAAACTTACCCATAGGGCCCACATGACTTTTGGCATTTCACCTTCTAGGGTTAGGTTTTTGGCATTCATGAATAATATGAAAAGGGCCTATGGAGCCTCATTGTAATCGATTCTACTCAGACAGATGCGCATAACAGCCACATCTCTTCTCAGAGATAGATACCTCCATTCGAGCAAGTTTCAGTTCTGCAATTTTACAGTTTCAGCCTATTTCATTATTTAATAGAAGATATTGTTCATTGAATATTTGTGTTATTCTTCCTATCTCTGTGTTTATGGTATTCATTCTATAATCAATTCGTTCAGCTCCTAAATTAGTATCAGTGGTATCAGAGCAGTCTGCTCTTCATTTATTTTTCTTCGTGCATGTCCCCGACAAGGTCTGTGTACAAGAAGTTAGGACTCGAACCAATCGATTCATTACCAGATCGACTGCGCCGAGCCTGACAACAACCCATTGGAGACGGAAATAATTATGATGGAGCAGGATATCCTATTAAAATGTTGCTCAAGGAAGCCCTCGTGCGACAAAGGAACAAAATGATGGACAACTTCGTGCAGATCTTTCGATGGTTGCCCACAGGAGAAGCATATTCATCAGGCGGCCATGCAACCCCCTTCAATGTATAGGTAAATTTTGATATTCCATTATTTGAAGGACTAATAGATGCGAATGTTGTAGATAAATGGTTAAATATGCTCGAAGGATATTTTTCGGTCCATAATTTTTTCGATTGGGAAAAGATCACTTTTTCACTCCTCAAGGTCGTTCCCCATGTTAAAGACTGGTGGGATACCTACTCTGAGCAAAGTCCCGTGGAGGAATGTGCAATTTTTGTGGTGGCCCCTACATGGAATTCCTTCTAGGATGCCATTAAAGAACAATACTACCCTGTTGGAAGCTATGCGGACCAGTACACCAGATGGACCACCCTACGTCAAGAAAGGGACCGGACAGCACTAGAATTCACCAATATTTTCCATACCCTCCACACCAAATTGGGTATCAAATATTTTGAGCATCATCTGGTGATCAAATACCACAGTTGTTTGGATATATACATTCAAAAAAAAATGGAGTTCCTGGACATCGCCTCATTGGGAACAAATTATAGATACTCTGTCAAGATCGAGCAAAAATTTAAGCAGAAATGAGGAGAGTTTGGATATGCAAATCCCTCATAGCCGAAGAAGGGAAAAGGAAACCCCAACCCACACAATAGGGGAACAAGTCACAATTGCCACCCTCAGGATAATCCATTCAAGTCACAACACAAGAAGGGAAACAACAACAAGAAGAAGGACACGGGAAAATGGTGTGAGTACCATAAAAGTCCTTGGCATAACACCAACGAATTCCTCTCCAAGCAGTCCCTCGTGGCTGAGCTGAAGTCTTCCGAGTCAGAGGCCGATTATGATTCTGAGTCAAATCCTAAAGGAGGGAAGAAGATTATCGATGCTGAACCCAATTCCACGGTCACTACCATCAAATTCTAGCCAAGAGAACTAGAAGAACGAGAGGAAGGGGAATGCCTCTTTCACTCACATATGTGAGTCAAGGGGGCTCTGATTCACTTCATTTTCGACAATGGTAGTCAGAAGAACCTAATTTAAATAGAGGTCTTCAAATGACTGAACCTATCAAGGGAACCACACCCGCAACCCTAGACCATCGACTAACTTCATCAAGGAAGAGATCTATGTTTTAGCCAACAACGTCGTCTGTCCTACAACATCAAGCCTTTCAAAGATGAGGTACTGTGTTATATTTCTCCCCTTGAGGTTTTTGATGTTATTTTAGGAAAACCATATTTGTGGAAGCATCATGCTGTGTATGAGTCTAGACCCCATAATGTTATTATTACTTTTGGTAGACAATTCTATAGGATTCCATAGGTGGCACCACCTACTACTATTTCTTTAATCTCTACTGAGAAATTCATTAAGGTCATTTCATAGACTGGAAAGTTTGTCTTCTTTGTGATCCGTGCTCACAGTAAGAAGAAGGTCACCTCCACATCCATGGCCTCTACACAAAACCTCTCTTTGTAGCAGAAGCAAGTGGACAAGATCGTGGAAGAATACAGAGACATCTTCATCTCACCTATAGGGGTACCGACACACTGCCAAGTCAAGCATCCAATTGATCTAACCCCCGACGCACCTCTACCCAATGGACTATTATATCGATGCTCACTGATGGAGAATGACTAAATTAGGCATTATATCTAAGAGCTTCTTCAAAAGGGGCACATCAGACCCAACTCCTCCCCTTGCGGAAGCCCGATTGTATTGGTGCAGAAAAAGGACGAGACTTGGTGACTCTGCATTGATTACAGAGCCTTAAACAAAATCATAGTATGGAACCACTATCCCATTCCTAGGATTGATGACCTTCTTTACCAACTCAAGGGGGAAAATTTCTTCAACAAGATTGAACTGAATTTTGGCTACCATCAGGTTCCCATCGAACCAACGGATGTCTGGAAGACAACCTTCAAGTCTAAGGAAGGTCTTTACGAATGGCTAATCATGCCCTTTGGCTTAACAAATTCACCAAACAATTTCATGAGGTTGATGGATGATCTATTTATAGCCTTCACAAACTCCTTTGTGGTGGAATATTTGGATGACATCCTCATCTTCATTAGAACGTGGGAGGATCACATGCAACATATTCAACAGGTTTTGAGCACTCTACGACAACATACAATTTATGCCAACTTGGAAAAATGCTCTTTTGGCATGAACAGGGTCCAATAATTGGGTTCTATTGTGGATGAGCATGGGGTACATGTTGATCCAGCTAAGATCCAAGTCATTCTTGACTGGCCAGCCCCAACCACACTGACAGAGCTTCAAAGCTTCTTAGGACTCACCAAGTTTTACTGACGGTTTGTGTTGGGATTCTCCCATATTTCCTAGGCCCTCAGCCAGGTTACCAAGAGAAGTGGTAGGGGAAAGTTCATGTGGGGGAAGGAGAAACAAAGAGCATTTGAAGATCTAAAACATCGTTTGTTCTCAGCTCCCATATTCTCTTTTCCTGATCTGCAACAACCATTCAATATTGAGATTGATGCATCTGACTATGATGTGGGCACAATTCTCACTCAGCATGGGCATCCGGTGGCATACCATAGTGAGATACTCTCCAATGTTATCCATAAATACCCCACCTATAACAAGGAAATGTATTCCATTGTACAAGCCTGTCGTCAATGGAAACATTACATTCTGGGGACAGAGATGATCATACACACTGATCACAAGCCTCTGAAGTTCATATAGACACAGGGGAAATTTCAGAATGACCACCATCAGAAGTGGTCCACCTACTTGCAACATTTCCATCTCAATATCAATTATAATACATCTATCTCCAATCATGTCGTTGACTGCCTCAATCGGCCTCCTGTGGCTGCACTTACCACTGTGCTCCATTTCTGTGGACATGAAAAATCAGAGTGGCCCCGACTTTACCAACAAGATCCAGATTTCGCCACCACATATCAGCTCTTGGGTACAGGCGCCACTGTCACTGATTTTGACATTTAGGATAGACTCTTATTCCACCTGGGCCATATCTATGTTCCTACAAGAGAGTGTGTGAATCTGATTTGAAAAGGCCACTACAATCGGGTGGCAGGACATTTTGGCATAGAGAAAACTGTGGCTGTCCTCTAGAAACATTTTTATTGGCCAAAAATTCGACCGGGCGTCAGAACATATATCAGATCTTGCACTGCCTGCAACATTGCCAAGCCAACCATTAAGAAACAAGGATTATACACCCCTCTTCCTATTCCTAAGAATCTGTGGGAATCCATCTCCATGGATTACATGTATGGTTTTCTGACCACCAAGCATGGAAATGACTGCGTGTTTTTTGTCATTGATCAGTTTTCAAAGATGGCCATCCTCATAGTCTATAAGAAGACTGTCCTAGCAGCTGATACTACCAAGATATTCTTCGAATGAGTTTGGGTGCACTTTGGGATACCACATACCATCATCTCTGACTGAGACATCAAATTCCTCAACACCTTCTGGTCAAGTCTCTGGTCTCTGTTAGACACCAAGCTCACAAAATCCACCTTTTTCCACCCCCAAACCGATGGCCAAACTGAGGTCATCAATCATACGATTGTGCACATCCTTCACATGTACAAATCTAAGAATCCACGTACATGGGATGAGAGTCTCACAAATGTCCAACACAGTTACAACAGAGCTCTCCATAGTTCCATCGAGCATAGCCCATTCCAGGTGGGTCTAGGATTCCAACCCTTGGGACCCATTGATATTGCACTTCCTATCGCCACTGCACAGAAAAAATCTTCCCCTGATCAGTCTGCGGTCGACAAAGCCACCGGATTCATTGAGAAGATTCAACACATCCACCAACAAGTCGAGGAGATTTTTTAGAAATCCAATGCTAAGTACAAGTAGGGCCATGATAAACACAGGTTACCACACTAGTTTCAGGTTGCCGACAAAGTCTGGTTACATTTGCAGAAGGAGTGTCTCATCAGGACCCATCGAAAGCTTCAACCACTTCGTTATGGGACTTACACTATCACCAAGGTTGTGGGTATCAATTCTTTTGAGCTCAACACTCCACCCTTCCTTGTTTTTCATCCATTATTCAATGTGGACCTCCTTCGGCCATATTTCCCACCATTATTGGACACCTCTGAGATCATTGAACAACTGACACCAATAGATCTCAACCCTGACTGCATGGAACAAGCATCCACCAACCAGATAGTGGACACATAGGTCAAGGGAAATCACCAGCAGCAGATCCAACTTTATCGGGTTGTCAAGGCAGGGAAACTCCTACACCAAGGCAAGTGGCTCACCAGGGGCCAAATCCAGCAGAAGTTTCCTCACCTGATGGGGGAACTCAATGCAATAGAGACCATTTCTTCCTAATGGGGGAGGATTGATCCAGATGGATATTGGTGGCCACCCACCTATTCCAACTGGCTCCTCGTGTCCATTTTTGTTCAACACATCTTTTTGTACTTCTTCATAATTGTGAGTTGTAAACTTTTGGGGTTGTCTAAAGCCTCAAACATTCTCCAGGTGGATACGAGTGGCCTCTCGCCTAATCAAGCTGGCCTATTTTGTATGTTTTCATATCAACATATCTTGTTGTACTTTCAGGGTTGTTTTGAGGCCCTAAACATTGTTTTTTTGACTCGCTATAGTCAGACTATAGACAGAGTCAGAGTCTGATGGTGAAATGTGTAGTTCTCTAAAACACCTTTCCAACGGGCTATCATGTGCCTAAAATAAAGGTTGTATGAAAAATTTATGACCGTAGGAAGTTTAGGTACCAAATTACACCAACTTACCCATAGGGCCCACATGACTTTTGGTGTTTCACTTTCTAGGGTTAGGTTTTTTGCATTCATGATTAATATGAAAAGGGCCTATGGATCCTCATTGTAATCGATTATTCTCACATGGATGCATGTAGTAGCCACATCTCTTCTCAGAGATAGCTACCGCCATTTGAGCAAGTTTCAGTTATGCAGTTTTACAGTTTCAACTTACTTCATTATTTAATAGAAGATATTGTTAATTGAATATTTGTGTTAGTCTTCCTATCTCTGTGTTTATGGTATTCAGTCTATAGTCAGTTCGTTTCACTGCTAAATACGGATCACACATGGAACTTATAGCTAGACTTTCTAATATGCGCACAAGGAACTATAACATACCTGAGGTGAATAAGCTCAGTAAATGCACTGGGTACAGGGATATTGACGTTGCATCATATTGGATTGTTATTATTGAGGGTATCTATGCTTTGATTGAACGATTATGCCTATTCTTCGATCTTTGGGTCTCTGTCACTGGAGGTGTACACTTTGATCTTGTCAAGAGGTTTCTGAGGGATATAAATCGGTCAAGTCAAGCACCGGAGGACATCATCATCAAATATCAGAGACAATTTATCTTATGTACAAGGCCTACATTGAACTTGACTTGAATACTTCCCATATTAAAATTGTGAACAAATTCAATCCTTTCTTTCGATTTCAAACGCCCACTTACAGTTTAAAGTCCATTCGTATTTCCACAATAGGATAAATTAAGAAAGTATTTTGTAGAGATCACACAGAGAAAAATGAAGAAAATTATGACATATATATGTTTCCCCTTAGGGAAGATCCAGAGACTTCTCAACCTTACTTG
>SNQJ01S0241896.1:0-13438 GCA_010110895.2 Picea sitchensis
TGCAGTTCATCACCTTCAGGAAATGAATTCCCAACAATTCTCTCACCCATTGAGAAATTTCTCACGGGCCTGACAACCCGCCTCTTCAATATCCCATGGGCCTGACAACCGGCTTCTTCAGTCCATCTCCCAAGCTAACCAACTACACAAACAGAAAATGGCTATGGATACAGGTTCAGGTACAGTGACATGAAGGTATGCAGGTCAACTGGATGAGTGAGTGAAAGCTCGTGGAATGGTTGCGGGGATCAAGAACGATGGAAAAAATGAAGGGGAGAATCCCCGAAATGAACAAAGTCCCAACAATATGTATGCATGACCCCAACTTGATACTTTTCATATTGGGAGTTGTTTACTGCCTATCCAACTAGGGGTTCAAATCCATGTGTCATGAAGAGATGCATCATCAGATGCTCATTTGTCCAATACTATTTGGTTCTATATGGCATTTTTGGCCTCAGTACTTCTTTTTGTAAATGGAAATTCTGCACCCCTACATGGGTTAATAATGTAATAGGTCTGCATTGGTCATAGTTAGTTCAGTTACCTTGGGATGGATTCATTGGGAGATTTCCTTTCACCGAGGGTTTTTTATCCTCAGGTTATCAATTGGGCTTTTCAGCCTTATTGATTTCCCTTGAGTTTTCCCCTCACACTTGCAATAATTCCTCCAAAGTGACGAAGGGTGTTCTAATGGGATTATCCTCTGGTAACTATTGTTTAGCGATGATTTAAATGACCATGTATGACATCTTATAAAGTTTCACGGAATTCCGACGAGTCTAGATAGGTTTTTTTTAATTAATTAAATTTCCCTAAGTTTGGAGGTTTAATTAATTATTTTTTAGCAAAATTGTAAAAACTAGGTCCTTGGACTTTTGATAGGGGTATTTGTGCTCAAAATAAATGGAATGAGACCCCCTATGAGCTTGGACCAAGTTTCAGCTCAGTCAGACAACTTTTTCTATGTGTTTGTCCACTAGGAGTCTGAGTGAGTCAAAACAACAATTTTAATTGCTAAGTCATGACATAGGAAAACTGTCATTTTTGTAATTTTGAGAAAATGAGGTAAAGTAAAGATGGATAAAGGTGGGATATATTTTTTCTAACCTTTCCTAACATTTCCTAACATTTTACAACCCTCACATTACCCCCTCACCTAGCCATTAAGCAAAAAAACTCACTTTTCCTAAATTAGTGTGCCTCCCTTCTAGAAAGTCTCCAAAAAGTGAAAAAAATAAAAATAAAAAATAAAAAAATAATAATAATAATGGGAGTCTTATTCTATCCCTTGGTGTGCCTCCCTAGACCCTACAACTCATCATTTCACTTATCAAATCCTTGTCAACTCACTCCAACTCATTTTCACTTCATCCATCCATGCCAAAACCCTAACTTACCAAAACCCTAAAAGTGACTTTTCTTTGATGTGTGACACTTGTAACTCATCCAAGAGGGGTAAATTTGTCTCTCCAAGTATAAATAGAACCCTCTCATCACTCTTTTCCTTACCATATCTTGAGCTATTGTTATGTTACTTGATTTTCATATCTCTCTCTCTCTCTTTTGTCCATCTTTCATCCATTCTTTGGCTCTTAGGGTTTTGGAGCAAGTATTTCTCCAAGATCCATTTTTTAGTAATAAAAGAGAAACTTTGGAGGATCATTGGAAGAGCAACAAGTATTCTTGTTCTTGCTACACATGAGGTAATATTGTTAATTTTTGGCATGGTATTTGCATAGAGGAGATTCTTAGGTAAAGTGTTTTACTTGGGTAGATCTAGCAACGAGTATTCTTGTTAGTCTATATATGTGGGTTTTCTTAATGGGTGCAAGTATTTCATTTCATTAGCATATCCAGCCATATTATCTAGTTGTATGCATACTATCTTGTCAAGTTTTGTAGGTTTCACTTCAAGGGATTTATTACCAACTTAATAGACTTAATAGGGTACCTTAAACCACCATCTTCACCATCTAAAACGGGGATTGAGAAGGGCAACGGAAGGTGCTAGGCCGGGGACGATCTCACGGTGCGCGACGTCTTTTCCATAAAAACTCAATTCTTAGGGTTGACCTGTGAAGCTAGGGTAGGACTCGTTGCCTCACTTCTTGAGCATCCAACAGCTATTTGGCAATCGGTGGAGGAGGTTTTTGGTGAAACACTTAATACGGGTAATTAAAATCTTGCAATCTTAAGGAACCCTTAACTCACTAAGTAACTAAACCTTGGGCATAATACTTGTAATTCAATCTTTCATCTAGTAATACTTTGTGGGTTAAATAACTAAAGGTTTTGAGTATCTTGATCATTGTGGAATACTTGTGCTTCAATTTCTAAATCTTCTAAGTATCCTTGTGAATGTTGATGATGAACTCAATGTGTTGATGATGCTAATGTTTTGATCTTCTTTATATCTTGCACATTTAAAATGTGGTTAGCTTCTTGTGTTGTATCATTGTATCTTTATAAGCATTCTTTAATGTAAGTAACTTGTATCTAGAAATTTTGTAGAATAATTATTATTTTGTAATCTTTGTAATCATATTGTAAGGAAACACCCTTACATCTAGTTGACCCCTTGACCAACCTTAGGCACTAGTCTTAGTTGACCTAGGGAAAGGGCTTGCTTGACATATAAACTCTTGAATCTTGCATTGTTGCCTTAGCATCATAGGTTAGACTCCCCCAAACCTTAACGAATTAAAAACAACTCCGAGAAATTAAACTCTAAATCTTATCTAGAAACTAGGGACTACCCCCCTTGGCTTCCCTAGGAGTGAGCCTAGACGGAAGAGGTTCAAGCCAAAGTGACAGTGTGGGATTTGAACCTAGGCATTGTGCCTCCAAGGACACACTGGGTGAGAAGGACATGGCTCATGTTTGCAAGTGTGTATAAGGACGACAACATATTTTGCGTAGTTGTCAGGGAAAAGTCATTTGTCCTTGGTCAAAACGACTTTAACTTGATTTTTTAAGAACTAAACAATAAAATTCTTAGGCCTTAAAAAATTTTGAGCTTGTATTGGTTAGCTTTGTGTGATTCCTTTCCAATTGACGACTCCATTAAAAAATTCTATCAAGTATACTGCAAGGAGAAATCCTTGTGGGTTGCTTGAAAGTCTTGGAGAAGAAGCACTCACCGATATCCAATTCTTGTTCCAACTTAATAAATTAACTTTTGTTTTCCTTATTGTTTTTGCTTTGTTTGATGCCCTTGTCTATTTGATAAAATTGGTCATCTGGAAACTCCACTCTAAAATAATTTGACAAAGCATTCTTCAAGAAGGAACTCACAGTTTGTTTGCTTCATCTTTGAACTTGGAAAAGGTTTTTGGATGAAGCTAGCATGTTTCCTTTCTTGTTGGATCCTTAGTAATTTTGCGTCCCATATTTTTTTTCAATGTGCGAACTCACGAAACCTTTTGATTTTTCTGACATGGTTGGTTATCCTAATGATATACCTGAAGATGTTGCTGACATTGTTCTTGAATTCCATGAGTGTGGTAATGCTTGTGCTCATATCGAGGCCTTTTGGAAATTAATTGATGGTTGGCATGATCCACCTATCTATGAGGATGCTCTTATGAGATTATTTTCTTGGACTCTTTTGGAGGGCCAGGGATGTGCTTGTGATTGGTTTCTTCTTCACAAAGACAATTCAATTAAGACCATATGTGATTTTCTGCATGACTTTTTGGACAGATTTGGGGATGATCGAGATGCGATTTACAATGAATTGGTTGATGATTTTATGGAAAAATGGAAGAGAAAAAATCTTCTTGCTATTAAAACAACTAATTCAGATATAAAGATAGATGCTCCACTGGATCCCATTGAGGAGCTTAATAAAGTAATTCAAAACATGCAGTTTTTCAATAAAGAACAATGTGAAACCATGAATGAACAATGTATGGCCATGGAAGATCAGTTTTAGATCATGGATGTTGACGTTAATTATATTGAATATTCGGACCCCCTTGAAATTGAGCTTGACAGTGAAAAGGATGAGGAAGTTCATTGGGAAATTCTAGATAAATCCATGGATGAGGCAGTCATTTATTTTAAGGGGGTAAAGGAATTTGAGTTTGAAAGTGTTGAATATCTAGATAATTCAATTCCCCACCTGCCTCTCAAGAAACCAATCATTTTGAAGGATAACTTTGAAAAATTTGAGGAAAACAGTATGATGGTTCCTATGATGTGTTATTTTTCAACCTCTCAACCAGAAGATGAATTAATGAAGAATTATGAGGAAATAAAAGGAAACTTCACTTTATCAGTTTCATATCATTATAAGTATTGGTTGGCCTTTCATATGGACAGTCATATGCAACAAAGTATTATAATTTTACACGGCTTGTAAAATTCCCACGTTTGGTTGAATAGAGGAAGGAGCATGATTCTTGGCTGGTTCTTCCTCACGAAAACTTTCAAGTTGATAAAACTTGGGAAGGAGTCTCATGTGAGTCATCCTAGACAAGGATGTTTTAGACACTCGTGGCTTCATTTCATCCATTGCATGGATGGTTGTAATGTATCTCTAACTCTTCTCCTTATATTTCAATTTTGTATTATTTCATTCATTATGTCAATATGTACTTAGAAATTTTTTCTGTATCATAGATTTCATTTTGTAAAATTATAGAATTTGTACTTTAGTTATTTCATTATGTAGATGTTCTTTATATCATATGTTTATTTCATTATATACATATGTATTCTTATGTTGGTTATTGGTGAGCACTCTGTTTTGTAGGTGTTGGATTCTTGTATGCTCTATGTCTCATGTGAGAAGATCGAACACACGTCCCCATGTGGAGAAAGATGTTGACCGCCTATCCAACTAGGGGGTCAAATCCATGTTCCATGAAGAGATGCATCATCATATTCTCATTTGTCAAAGACTATTTGGTTCTACAAGGCATTCTTTGCCCCAACACTTCTTTTTGTAAATGGAATTTTTGCACCCCTGCATGGGTTAATAATGTAATAAGTCTTCATTGGTCATAGTTAGGTCAGTTACCTTGGGATGGATTCATTGGGAGAGTTCCGTTCATTTTTTATCCTCAGTTTATCAATCGGGTTTTTTAGCCTTACTGATTTCTCTTGAGTTTTTCCCTCATACTTGCAATAATTCCTCCAAAGTGGTGAAGGGTGTTCTAATGGGATTATCCTCTGGTAAATATTGTTTAGGGATGATGTAAATGACCATGTATGACTTATTATAAAGTTTCGCGGAATTCTGATGGGTCTAGATAGGTTTTTTTTAATTAATTAATTTTTAAGTAAATTTCTTTAAGTTTGGAGGTTTAATTATTTAATTAATTAATTATTTTTGAGCAAAAATCTTAAAAACTAGGTCCTTTGACTTTTGATAGGGGTATTTGTGCTCAAACAAAATGGAATGAGACCCCCTACACCCTTGGACCAAGTTTCAGCTCAGTCGGACAATTTTTGCTATGTGTTTGTCCACTAGGAGTCTCAGTCAGTCAAAACAACAATTTTAATTGCTAAGTCATGACATAGGAAAAATGTCATTTTTGTAATTTTAAGCAAATGGGGTAAAGAAAAGATGGATAAAGGTTAGAGAGATTTTTCCTAACCTTTTCCAACCCTCACATCACCCCCTCACCTAGCCATTAAGCAATAAACGTCACTTTTCCTAGAGTGGTGTACCTCCCTTCTAGAAAGTCTCCAAAAAGTGAAAAAATAATAAAAAAATAATGGGAGTCTTATTTTGTCCCTTGGTGTGCCTCCCTAGACCCTACAACTCATCATTTCACTTATCAAAGCCTTGCCAACTCACTCCAACTCATTTCCACTTCATCCATCCATCCCAAAACACTAAAAGTGACTTTTCTTTGATATGTGATACTTGTAACTCATCCAAGAGGGGTAAATTTGCCTCTCCAAGTATAAATAGAACCCTCTCCTCACTCTTTTCCTTACCATATCTTGAGCTATTGTTATGTTACTTGATTTTCATATCTCTCTCTCTCTTTCTTGTCCATCTTTCATCCATTCTTTGGCTCTTAGGGTTTTGGAGCAAGTATTTCTCCAAGATCCATTTTTGAGTAATAAAAGAGAAACTTTGGAGGATCATTGGAAGAGCAACACGTATTCTTGTTCTTGCTACACATGAGGTAATATTGTTAATTTTTGGCATGGTATTTTCATAGAGGAGATTCTTAGGTAAAGTGTTTTACTTGGGTAGATCTAGCAACGAGTATTCTTGTTAGTCTATATATGTGGGTTTGCTTAATGGGTGCAAGTATTTCATTTCAGTAGCATATTCAGCCATATTATCTTGTTGTATGCATACTATCTTGTCAAGTTTTGCAGGTTTGGCTTCAAGGGCTTTATTGGAATTGCCTCCAGGAAGAGTCCTCCCTTAAAGCATATATAAACTCCTTCTTTCTCACTCTTTACTCATTCTTTCATTGTTGTTCATTCCATATATATTTCACCTAGCCTAACATAGTAGATTGGTCACTTAAATCATATTTTATCATAAGTTTTTTAGGAGAAAAAATTATGCCCTAAAAACAGAATTTTTTCTTCACATTATTGGTTGTGCGTAGCTTTTCTAGCAAGCATAGATTGCTGGTTTTTGCAGGTTTTCAGCAGGTTGAGGGGGTTATGTTTCCCTAAAATAGCCACGCAACACTCCAAGACCCTTCTCTTCAAGTGGGTAACAAATCTCAACCTCTTTTTCCATTTTTCTAGCTTCTTGTGCATAGATATACTCTCTTTTGTTGTTTTTTAGTGACTCATAAGCTTGGGAGGAGAATTGGTACGGCCTACCACCCATGTGTGAGCTTAGGGTAGCTTAGGGTTAGTTCAAATTTTCATTTTTTTCATTTTTAAAGTGTTTCCTTAAGCTAGGACGTGGGGTTAGTGAGCTTTTTTTTGATAGTTGTTGTAGCTAGCTTTCCTCACAACCTCATTGGTACAATAAAGGTAGGCTTGCCTCTACCTTGTTCCATTGAGTTGCTTGGCTTGCTTATTCATTTATCTTTCAAGTTCATCTAATCTTAATAATTTCCTACACCTTGGGAGAGAAACCCTCAAAATCGTAAGGCTAGGATAACTAATGTGTTGTTGATCTTTTCTAATGATTTAAGGATTTAAAATATTCTAGATCTAGATCTCTTCAAATCACACATTAATCCTTAGCTTAAGTCCTTGGGGCATAATCAACTTGTTTAATTATAATTGCATGTTATAAGCTATTCTAAGATCTATATTGTTTACATGCTTTAATCCAACACACTAAATGGTTAATGCTTTCATGGTTGAGTAAGTGGTTTTATTTTCATGTTATAACATCTTAAGGCCATTTGCCAACACACTTAAGTTAATTATTGTTGGATAAGTTGATAGTGTAGGAACACATCTAATTTTTCAAGCTTCTCTTTCACACTTAAAGCTTCTTCTCTTAATGCTTTAACGAACATAAGATAAGTGGTAATAAGCTTGAGTTCTTCTTTATTCTTTGGCAATTTGTTCTTGCCCTTGTGCATTAGTACTCTTTCATAACATGATTCTTCATGTTAATGGTTTAATCATGGTGAACTAAATCGTTATTTCAGCTTGCTTTCACTTGCTATGCATGTGTTAATTGCTTCATTCTTTATGCTTAAATAACACACTCTATAAGTTGCAATAAGTTTCGGTTTTGGCATAAAATCACCACTTTAAGGCATCTAAAAGTCACTTAAACACTCTCTAATACACCTAAAATTCTAACCAGTTGATATACCAACTTAATAGACTTAATAGCATACCTTAAACCACAATCTTCACCATCTAAACCGGGGATTGAGGAGGGCAACGAAAGGTGCTAGGACGGGGACAGTCTCATGGTGCGCGTTCCTTTCCTTAAAAATTCAATTCTTAGGGTTGACCTGTGAAGCTAGGGTAGGCCTCATTGCCTCACTTCTTGAGCATCCAACAACTATTTGGCAATCGGGGGAGGAGGTTTTTGGTGAAACACTTAATAAGGGTAATTAAAATATTGCAATCTTAAGGAACCCTTAACTCACTAAGTAACTAAACCTCGGGCATAATACTTGTAATTCAATCTTTCATCTAATAATACTTTGTGGCGTAAATAACTAAAGGTGTTGAGTATCTTGATCATTGTGGAATACGTGTGCTTCAATTTCTAAATCTTCTAAGTATCCTTGTGAATGTTGATGATGAACTCAATGTGTTGATGATGCTAATGTTTTGATCTTATGTATATCCTGCACATTTAAAACATAGTTAGCTTCTTGTGTTGTATCATTGTATATTTATAAGAATTCTTTAATGTAAGTAACTTGTATCTAGCGATTTTGTAGAATAATTATTATTTTGTAATCTTTGTAATCATATTGTAACGAAACAGCCTTACATCTAGTTGACCCCTTGCCCAACCTTACAGGATTTTCCGCATGAATTTTTGGACAGATTTGTGGATGATCGGGATGAGATTTACAATGAATTGGTTGATGATTTTATGGAAAAATGGAAGAGGAAAAATATTCTTTCTATTAAAACAACTAATTCATATATAAAGATAGATGCTCCACCGGATCCCATTGAGGAGATTAATAAAGTAATTCTGAACGTGCAGTTTTTCAATGAAGAACAATGTGAAACCATGAATGAACAATGTATGGCCATTGAAGATCAGTTTGAGATCATGGATGTTGACTTTACTTATATTGAATATCCGGACCCCCTTGAACTTGAGCTTGACAGTGAAAAGGATGAGGAAGTTCATTGGGAAATTCCAAATGAATCCATGGATGAGACAGTAACCAATTTTGAGGAGTTAAAGGAATTTGAGTTTGAAAATGTTGAATATCTAGATGTTTAAAGTCCCAGCCACCTCTCGAGGAACCAATCATTTTGAAGGATAACTTTGAAAACTTTGAGGAAAGCGATTATGATGGTTCCTGTGATGTGTTATTTTTCAGCCTCTCAACCAAAAAATGAATTAATGCAAAATTATGGGGAATGGAAGGCAACTTCATTTTATCGATTTCATATCATTATGAGTATTGGTTGGCTTTCCACCTTGACAGTCATATGCAACAAAGTATTATAATTTTACACGCGGCGTAAATTCCAGCGTTTGGTTGAATAGAGGAAGGGCATGATTCTTGGTTGGTTCTTACTCACAAAAAATTCCAAGTTGAAAAGACTTGGGAAGGGGTCTTATGTGAGTCATATTGGACTAGGATGTTTCAGACACCTGTGGCTTCATTCTGTCCATTGCATGGATGGTTGTAGCAATATCTCTAACCCGTCTCCTTATATTTCAATTTTGTATTATTTCATTCAGTATGTAGCCATGGTATGGTGTTTGTTTGTAGATTATACAGTATGATGGTTCCTGTGATGTGTTATTTTTCAGCCTCTCAACCAAAAGATGAATTAATGCAGAATTATGAGGGAATGGAAGGCGAATTTAGTTTATCAGTTTCATATCATTATGAGTATTGGTTGGCCTTTCATATGGACAGTCATATGCAACAAAGTATTATAATTTTACACGGCTTGTCAAATTCCCACGTTTGGTTGAATAGAGGAAGGAGCATGATTCTTGGTTGGTTCTTCCTCACGAAAAATTCCAAGTTGATAAAACTTGGGAAGGGGTCTTATGTGAGTCATCCTGGACAAGGATGTTTCAGACACTCATGGCTTCATTTCATCCATTGCATGGATGGTTGTAACGTATCTCTAACCCGTCTCCTTATATTTCAATTTTGTATTATTTCATTCATTATGTCAATATGTACTTATAAAATTTTTATGTATCATAGATTTCATTTTGTAAAATTATAGATGTTGTACTTTAGTTATTTAATTATGTAGATGTTGTTTATAGCATCTGTTTATTTCATTATGTACATATGTATTCTTATGTTGGTTATTGGTGAGAACTCTATTTTGTAGGTGTTGGATTCTCGTATGCTCTTTGTCTCATGTGAGAAGATCAAACACACATCCCCATGTGGAGATAGATGTTGACTGCATATCCAACTAGGGGTTAAAATCCATGTGCCATGAAGATATGCATCATCAGATGCTCATTTGTCAAAGACTATTTGGTTCTACATGGCATTTTTTGCCCCAACACTTCTTTTGTAAATGGAATTTATGCACCCCTGTGTGGGTTAATAATGTAATAGGTCTCCATTGGTCATAGTTAGGTCAGTTACCTTGTGATGGATTCATTGGGAGATTTCCTTTCACTGAGAATTTTTTATCCTCAGTTTATCAATCAAGATTTTCAGCCTTACTGATTTCCCTTGAGTTTTTCCCTCATACTTGCAATAATTCCTCCAAAGTGGTGAAGGGTGTTCTAATGGGTTTATCCTCTGGTAACTATTGTGTAGGTATGATTTAAATGACCATGTATGACATCTTATAAAGTTTCACGGAATTCCGGCGAGTCTAGATAGGTTTTTTTTTAATTAATTAATTTTTAATTAAATTTCCCTAAGTTTGGAGGTTTAATTATTTAATTAATTAATTAATTTTGAGAAAAAATTGTAAAAACGAGGTCCTTGGACTTTTGATAGGGGTATTTGTGATTAAAATAAATGGAATGAGACCCCCTACACCCTTTGACCAAGTTTCAGCTCAGTCGGACAATTTTTGCTATGTGTTTGTCCACTAGGAGTCTCAATCAGTCAAAACAACAATTTTAATTGCTAAGTCATGACATAGGAAAAATGTCATTTTTGTAATTTTGAGCAAATAGGGTAAAGTGAAGATGGATAAAGGTGAGAGATATTTTTCCTAACCTTTTATAACCCTCGCATCACCCCCTCACTTAGCCATTAAGAAAAAAACGTCACTTTTCCTAGAGTGGTGTGCCTCTTTTCTAGAAAGTCTCTAAAAAGTGAAAAAATAATAAAACAATTAATGGGAGTCTTATTCTATCCCTTGGTGTGCCTCCCTAGACCCTACAACTCATCATTTCACTTATCAAAGCCTTGTCAACTCACTCCAACTCATTTCCACTTCATCCATCCATGCCAAAACCCTAACTTACCAAAACCCTAAAAGTGACTTTTCTTTGATGTGTGACACTTGTAACTCATCTAAGAGGGGTAAATTTGTCTCTCCAAGTATAAATAGAACCCTCTCCTCACTTTTTTCCTTACCATATCTTGAGCTATTGTTATGCTACTTGATTTTCATATATATCTCTCTCTTTCTTGTCCATCTTTCATCCATTCTTTAGCTCTTAGGGTTTTGGAGCAAGTATTTCTCCAAGATCCATTTTTGAGTAATAAAAGAGAAACTTTGAAGGATCATTGGAAGAGCAATGAGTATTCTTGTTCTTGCTACACATGAGGTAATATTGTTAATTTTTGGCATGGTATTTGCATAGAGGAGATTCTTAGATAAAGTGTTTTACTTTGGTAGATCTAGCAACGAGTATTCTTGTTAGTCTATATATGTGGGTTTGTTTAATGGGTGAAATTATTTCATTTCATTAGCATATTCAGCCATATTATCTTGTTGTATGCATATTATATTGTATGCATATTATCTATATCTAGATCTCTTCAAATCACACATTAATCATTAACTTAAGCCCTTGGGGCATAATCAACTTGTTTAATTCTAATTGCATGTTATAAGCTATTCTAAGATCTAGCTTGTTTACATGCTTTAATCCAACACACTAAATGGTTAATGCTTTCATGGTTGAGTAAGTGGTTTTCTTTTCATGTTATAACATCTTAAGGCCATTTTCCAACACACTTAAGTTAATTATTGTTATATAAGTTGATAGTGTAGGCACACATCTAATTTTTCAAGCTCCTCTTTCACACTTAAATCTTTTTCTCTTAATGCTTTAACGAACATAAAATAAGTGGTAATAAGCTTGAGTTCTTCTTTATTCTTTGGCAAGTTGTTCTTGCCCTTGTGCATTAGTACTCTTTCATAAAAAGCTTTTTCATGTTAATGGTTTAATCATGGTGAACTAAATTGTTATTTCAGCTTGCTTTCACTTGCTATACATGTGTTAAGTGCTTCATTCTTTATGCTTAAATAACACACTCTATAAGCTGCAATAAGTTTTGGTTTTGGCATAAAATCACCACTTCAAGGCATCTAAAAGTCACTTAAACACTCTCTAATACACCTAAAAGTCTAACCAATTGATATACAAACTTAATAGACTTAATAGGGTACCTTAAACCACCATCTTCACCATCTAAAACGGGGATTGAGGAGGGAAACGAAAGGTGCTAGGCTGGGGATGGTCTCACGCCGCGTCCTTTCCGTAAAAACTCAATTCTTAGGGATGACCTGTGAAGCTAGGGTAGGCCTCGTTGCCTCACTTCTTGAGCATCCAGCAACTATTTGGAAATCGAGGGAGGAGGTTTTTGGTGAAACACTTAATAAGGGTAATTAAAATTTTGCAATATTAAGGAACCCTTAACTCACTAAGTAACTAAACCTTGTGCTTAATACTTGTAATTCAATATTTCATCTAATAATACTTTGTGGCTTAAATAACTAAAGGTGTTGAGTATCTTGATAATTGTGGAACACTTTTGCTTCAAATTCTAAATCTTCTATGTATCCTTATGAATGTTGATGATGAACTCAATGTGTTGATGATGCTAATTTTTTGATCTTATTTATATCCTGCACATTTAAAACGTGGTTAGCTTGTTGTGTTGTATCATTGTATCTTTAGCATTCTTTATTGTAAATAACTTGTATCTAGAAATTTTGTGGAATGATTATTCTTTTGTAATATTTGTAATCATATTGTAACGAAACACCCTTACATCTAGTTGACCCCTTGCCCAACCTTAGTGACGCCGATGCACGCTCCCTCCTCAACCCGTGGGTCGGAAGGTCCACGTCAACACAGGATCTTTCTTTTACCACTGGCCCGAAGAACTCTAAATGGCTCTTCTATTTCCCTATCGGGAAATCTGCACCCACAGCAAACTTTCACGGGATCCCCTCTTTACACTTGGGAGATCGGACTTCACAACTTCGTGAATCCAGTGGTCAAGCGTTGGTCTCTCGAATCCCCGAAACCCGAAACAGTCAACGTTGACCTTTCCTTTTTTTCCTTTCGGGATTTTCCCTATCACGATTTCGGTGATCGTGATGTCGAGAAACTTGTCTCCTCGACTCCCGAATCCCAATTTGCCGAAACTCCGATACACTCGCGAGCTTTGATTTTTTCAATGCTTCTTCATTTCATCGGCACTTCAGACTTCGCAATATCGTGAATCCTAATGCAAAAGGTTCGGAAATTCACTCCACGAAATCCCAAAATCTGTCAACGGAGTTTGACTCCGTGTCAATGGTGCGCCACCTGTCCACCTCGCTGACTCCTCCGTGGCCCACACAAATTCTCTTAGTTTTCGGGATTTCGCGTTTCGTGATATCACGATTC
>SNQJ01S0241897.1:0-13438 GCA_010110895.2 Picea sitchensis
ACGAGGTGGAGATGGAAACTTAGGCATGTTTTCTCCCAGTTGCTAGTCTAGTTCAGACTGCAAGCTCGTAAAGACTCTGCTGGAGAATGGCTACACAGCGTATGCCCCTCTCAGAAATCTAGGAAACCCATCAAAGGAGGATTGAGAACACCATAAGCAGGCTGGATACGTTTACTAAGCGTAGGAATGGGTTGCTNAGTGCTCTGTGATGCGGAAATTGGAATTATGATTTTCTCTCCAAGAGGGAAGCTCCATGAATTCGCCAGGCCTAGGTACGATGTTGGAACAAAACTAAAATGCGAATTTTGATTCTCGTCATACTGCTGAAATGTCAATATCTGGGCTGTGCCGGATTCCACTTCATGCATTTTTTTTGACTAGGTAGTTTCTTTCCATAGAGAACTTTCATCTAGTTACCAGCATGGATAAAACAAATAAATTCACGAAATACCCTTGTATTAATCATATATCTTCTATACTCCTTTTCCTTGGCAGAGCGACTTTCTCATTCATTTTTCCTTCTCTTTGACAAAGCATCAGAAATTCACGTTCGACGTTCTTTCTTCTCTTCTTGTGCCACTATTTCCTGGGTCTGCTACGTCTGCATTTTGACTTCATAGCAATTTATTTTCCAAATTCCAAGCATATAAATCCAACAAGAATTCAGTCGTAAATTGGGAGGTCACCTGTAGATAATGGGTGCAATTTTGCGTTCTTTTGTCTAGTTTTTGTGGGTGCTAAAAAAGAATGACAACACTTTCAAGAGAATATTCACTTAAACTTCATGGGTGGAGCTTGCTCAAGAAAAAGAGATCCACAAGACAGTGTAGAAGACCTCCAACGAGGTGGTTCAGGGAGGTCTAGTAGAAGTATTAGTCTTAGATGGCCAGTAAACCCTCTTTTACGTATAGTAGTGGACATTGGAAAGGGAGATGGGAAAGCACCTTCTCTTCTAGAACTTTCTATTCGAAAAATATGTGAGAGTATTGGCAAATATGACTCTTTTAATGTGCTTCCTAGAGATCTGAGTCAACATATTTTCAATGAGTTGGTTCGTACTCAATTTCTCACCAGAACTTTACTTCAATCATTTCAAGACTGTAATCTTCAGGATGCTTTTCTGGGAGAATACCCTGAAGTGGAAGATAGTTGGCTTGAAATTCTTGCAACACAGGGACCATCTCTTCTGGCAGACGACATTTCTAGTTCAAATGTGACAGATTCAGGGCTTTCAATATTGCAAGATTGTCTAAATTTGCAGTATCTGAATCTTAACTATTGTGAACAGATTTCTGATGCTGGACTGGAATATCTCATAGGTCTTGCAAACTTTACTTCACTTAGTTTTAAAACAAGCAATGCAATAACTGCACAAGGCTTGCGTGCCTTAGCGGGTCTTGTGAACTTGACAAGCCTGGATCTAGAGAGGTGCTCAGGGATTCATGGTGGAATGGTGCATATCAGATGTATTACATGTGGTAGATTCCTTGGGCACTCCCTCACTGCTTGTGCTCTTTTTATAGATGTGTTTTAGTTGCATTGACAAATTTTGGTTGCTTGAGGACATTAATTTTATTTCATATATATACAATCACAATCAAATACAAACTATGTTTTTTTTGTCAGCTTATCATTTTTAATTACTGACTGTTAATCATGAACTTAGCAGTGGTCTTGCCGCACAGATAGAGTGGTTAGATGCACTTCTTAAAGCTCTAGGTAATCATTGTGGCAACCAAACTTTGCTCGGCCATCTTGACCTTCAATCGCAGAAAAGCTCAAAAAATTTGCAGGTGTACAATGAATTAATGCCTCTAACTGAGGAGTCCACTAGTATGTTCTATCTGCCCCGCTGCATATGTCAATTCATAAATTATTTTCATTTTAATATTCTACTTTTAAATTGACTGTTTTGTTGTGTATAATGTATTAAACATTTCTTGTATAGGTTAT
Source organism: Picea sitchensis (assembly GCA_010110895.2). Lineage (NCBI taxonomy): Eukaryota > Viridiplantae > Streptophyta > Pinopsida > Pinales > Pinaceae > Picea > Picea sitchensis. Next base: position 1,954 of record SNQJ01S0241897.1, read on the forward strand.
ATCTCACGAGAAGAGGGGCAAGGTTTAGTTATCATAACATTCGCACTCTGGCCCGAGAACCGTAGTTCTTCTTCCTGATTTGTGTGCTGGGAGGAGGAAGCATGTACGAAAGGGGAAGAATATTCCCTTGCTACCATAGAAAATATTTGGAGGGAATTAGGGGTCGCAAATGCCCAATATCATTATTTTGTAAAACGAATGCTAAAACTTAGGAAAGATTATGAATTGATCGGTTTCTTTTAATGAGGTGGTCTACCATGATACGTTTTCACGAAGATTACGACTAACTAAAATGGCACGTACATATCCCCACTGAGTGAGTCGAATTCCGACTGAACCTTTCCACTACAATAGCCAACTAGCCTACCCTAATGAATTGGACTTGATTACTATGCCCAGAGCAAACAAACAATGATTGTCCTGCCCAATCTAGTGTATAATTGCCTTTTCTTTTAGTCGCAGCATAGCCATCTCCCCAATAGTCACATACATAATATCGTTGTCAATGTGTCACTTTCACGAGGAAGGGGTGGACCTGAAAGGGATAATAACCTTCATTTTGATTTCTTCCCCTCACCAATCCACTTTCTTTTATGGCAAGAAAAAAGTCCTTTCTATAGATGGAAGAAGAGCCCTCAGTCGCCGGGGGCTCACTTAAAGCAGGAAATTATTTCAGAACAAGCGCTTAAGCGGTTAAAACAAAACAAGAAGCTTAACACACTGAGATCCATAGGTCTTTCCATCAATAGAATAGAAAGAGGAGAGGAGGGAGAGACTTTTGTTTGATCAGTTGAGACAGAAACAACAGTTACTGTTGGTGAGTTGGTTTCTATTTGTAGTTTTTAGCGTGATTGATTCCAATATTTAATTTTTTTAAGTTTTCTTCTTGCATATTTTACTTGCAACAGTTAAATACACTAGCTTTTAGTCAGAGACATTTGAGTCATATCTTGTCAGGTCTTGTACAGTGTCAACAAGATTTTTTTATCATTCTTTGAAGTTTGTGCAACATATAACATTTTCAAGTTAATGTTCACTTTGCCTATATTGTTGTTTGCTTTATTTTTGGAAGTTTATGCAATTTTAATGCTCACTTTGCCTATATTATTGTTTGCTTGATCTTTGCCACAGTTTTTGTTCTGAGCCGGGCTGAATCTTGCTTTGAATGTCTAATTCAAACAGCTTGCCCAAAACATTTGAATTAGGCTCTTGTGTGGTTTATTTACTGTAAATCAACCTTTGTAATTGTAACAACCCTAGTTGCTTGTTTTACTTTGGTAAATTTGTTTTTTACATTTTCAATTCGTATTGCATTTATTTTTATATTTGTGTTAAAATTTCTGTGTTTGGTTTGCAGGTTAGGCATAGTTGGAGTTAGAGTTTGGAGTTTTGGCCCTCAGGCCCAGATTTCAAACAAAATCTTTGATACCATGTGTAGGGACCCAACTTAATTAAATACAAAATTTTAATTCAATTAACATATAATTGCCTTCTCATACGTAAATTATTCATTCACATCATAAGCATAAATATTATGCATAAGTTAAAATCTATCTATAGCATGGAAATAACTCAACAATTCACAATAAAATACCTGTTTTTGATGCTAATTCCCGTCAATATGGTTGTCCCTTCCCTGCTGCCTTGCTGTTGTCTTGCCTAGCCTGATGCACTGACCAACACTTCCCAAACCGACTATCCTCCCAGCCAGCTAGGAGCAACCTATCCGGCTCCCTAGCTCCAGGAAACCGAAAGGAATCCTGGCCCCAGTGCCCAAAACCCCTAGCAACCCGGTGCCCCCTGCAATGATACTCACAGTCTGCAGAACTCTCCCACAAAACCAGAAAAAAACAAGCCAAGAAACCAGTACTCTCTTCCCCCTCCAAAATGCTTCCTCTCCCAAAAATCAAAATCCTCCTCCCAAAAGAATGCCTTCCCCCCGTAAGACTCTCCCCGTCATATTCCCCCTTCACCGACTCTTCCTTTCATTAATTTCCTTATCCATTTATTTATTATCTTATCCCCTTGTATTTATTATCTTATCTTATCTTGTCCTTACATTTAATGTCCTATTCCCTCCCGTATACGTAAGTCTTAATAAATTAAATTATTAACCCCATTAATTCTTTACCTCCTGTATAATGAAGTCTTAATAAATTAAATTACACCCCATTAATTCTTTACATCTCACATAATTAAGATCTCGACACAATTAATTAATCATTGACAAAGCAGGACAACACTGATGATAATTAATTAGTGAACATTATATAAGAAATAATTATCATAGATTAACATCTTAGACAATCGATATCAATTAATTATAATTAATAACTTATGCATTTATTTCTGCTGTATCGCTACATGTTTGTCAGACATTTCTTCATCGAGTGAGGAAAGCTTAGGACAAACAGAGGCTAGAAATGTGGACCTGATCTAGTAGATATGATAAGCAAATAAGGACCGGAGGTGAAAAAGTCAAAATAAAATTTTGTAGACGAATGAAATTATTTCTTGCCGAAGGAGCATCATGCTCTATTATGATGATGATGAGCATAGGAGACTTATATGTTCCACTCAGGTATAAGTATCTGGTGAAATAATGGGTACCTGAGGAACTACCTCCTGTAGATGTTGACTTTGTTGTCAATAATAAGACATATCATATTGCACCATCCTCCCCCAGACGGTTTGGGGCTATTTTCCATGATGGAATAATTGTAAAATACAATACAATAATTGAATTGATGGACTATGTCGACCGTGTTACAATTATAACGACTAGATGCATTGGTCTAGTATGCGGAGATATGCACTCAACACAAATTATATACAACTATTAAACAAGGATAAAAATAAGGAGAGACTATATATATTGATGGAAGGCCTAAATGATTTTACAATATCGCAGGGCTTATAAACAACACACTACCTAGACAACAAACAAACAACCTAATTTCATATATGAGGGACGTGAAAAGAATCAGGTAGTCCTGTGCGCAATAAAAAGATAGCTCCTGGGGAAGAGCTATTAGTGGATTACCATTTTAATCGAATAGAAACATTGACTAATAGTGTACAAGTTCTTATGAAACACCTCTTTAATAAACCTCTACTTATTTCATTTAATTTTTTATTATCTTTAACATTGTTGTAAACATTATCTTTAACATTGTTTTTGTTATTGGCTATCAATTTTTAAATATTTGGGGTTCTAATTATATTTGAATGTATGTGATGATTCGTGGGAAAAGGGCTAGCTGCTAGATTACGTAAATGATTATCAATTTCCATTTCTTATTTTAATGTTGTTTTTATTATTTGCTTATATAATTTATTGAAATAACATTGTTTTGATGAAATTATATGTAGTCAACAGCCATGTGGATCATGATTTTGCCGATGAGGAGGGATTTTATTATTGTGCTAATCCGATTCTCTTATTAAAAAAATAGATCATTAAAGATAACAAGGAATTTGTTAGCTTGTTAGATTGTCCAAAACAAACTTCCGACGTCAAAGAAAAGATCAAAATCCTTATGTCAGTTAACCTAACACACATATAATGTATAACTATAATTTTTTTAATGCAATCATATGTTCAACTATGATACTTTGTTCTTAACTTTACATTATCTCACAAAAAAAAAAAACATTTTCTTTTTTATAGCATTTGGAGCCCGTTTCAACCCGGTTGGTAGCGTATACCACAGAGATGCTATCAGTCCCCGATGTGGGTGGTCATACAACCGCTAGAGCACTATTTATCTATTACACACACCTCATTTAAATAGGGATATGACACACACCAACAAGGATCCACACCTCGATCATAGTCTAGATATGGTAAGAGATGAGGAACTTAGTGATGTGGTTGAGATGGTTTCATTTCCTAGAGCTAGACGTGTGGAAAGCACGGGGACCCTTCCATGCATACTTTTGGTCTATCTATACGGACTTCCATTAAACAATCAAGACATCCCAGGTAGTTTTAATTCATAATCGCTTATCGTTGTCTCATACAAATAATCCATATCGATTATTAATTTTAAATTAATGATCATATTCTTTGTGTGTAGGAAACAACCTTTTTATATATAACGTAGGAGAGCAAGGCCTTGTTCATTTTTGGGGCAACCTACACATGAGGTGGAATTTCATAATTCCAACCTCAAAAGGAACTTATGATTATCTTGAAATTTCTTTGGTGTAGAAATGTTCAATACAAAAGAGGTCACATCTACAGAAGTGTGAATATTTAAAATATAACTGAGATGTTTATAGATGAATATTTGCAAAAAAAACCTAGGTATGAGCATCCTCCACGGCCTTTAGAGGAGTGAAGAATACTGATGATGCAAAAAGAGAATATTTTGAAAAATCAGGAGAACAAATAATTGGTACACCAAGGTAAATTAATACCTTGAATCCAATAGCTTTATTTTTCTTTAGATCTAAATAAAAGTGGTATATAACATACTTGAAAATTTTGATGATAGGTTACCTGACACTCCAAGGAAACCAAAGCAAGGATTTACAAAACATGGCCAACACAAGCCGTGCTGCATGGATACCGAGGTTACACCATGAATCGTTGTGCACCAAACATCTTAAGAATATTATTTGTATCACTATACAACTTTTAAGGTAATTGTAAACAAAACAATTAAAAACCATACCCTTATGCAGTCATAAAAAGATCTACTGAACTAAAACCATCGAGGAAGACCTCCAACTTGGTTGCAAGTACGGTTATAAATTCGAGGTTGATCGTAGGAAAAGCATGGGGCGCACCCCAAGATCCAGTTTGCGTGATAAGGTAAATAAAAATTAGTCCACATTAACCTTTCACATTTATAAAATAATGTGTGAAATGTTTGATATCAGTCTTATATTTAATGTCTTTACTTTATTTTACTAGGCGAGAAACACTATCAATCTAAACTATTAGTAATCAACATAACATTGATAGTGAACACAAATTTAAGACCATGGTAAGCCCCCAATGTACTCTTATCCTAGTGAGTAAAAATATCCCAAGATGTGTTCCTATGATCGAGGGGCCCAAGGATGGTAAAATGTCTATATATTAATCATATATTTAATAATTTTGTACTTATAACTTTGTACTTATACATATTGATGTTAATGGAAGAGAATCTCATAGATGATCATCCTCGACATGAATATTAGGTGAATAGGCCAACATCCATTCCAACGATGCCGACTAGAGGACCAAGTAAATAATTACATTGCAGCAGTTGTTTTAATATTAATGAACTACTTCAATGATATTTAAAATTGGCCATATAAATTTAATATTTTTTATTTTTTTTTTTAGGAGATGGCCCCTCATAGCAGCATCCACTTCTTTCATGGGTAATGGAGACCATTTATTTATGAAAGGACTTGAACAACATCATCTGTTGAAGAGCACCCAGTAACGAAGACATGGACATGGATGATTTTCAAGAACCTAAAAGCAAAAAGAAGACTAAAAGAAATTCATGATGTCATGTATTAATTTTATAAGATAGTTAGATGTACATTATATAGTTTATAATATACACAAGGCTATTTCTATGGCTTGTATATATATGTGAATGTAATTTGTTATACACTTAATGATAATTCTAGCTTCTCTTAATGATGCAACTTCCAAAAATCTTGTGACATGATATATGCAACTTGAAAGTCTTGTGACATGTTTCATTATGCCTCACATGACAAAGAGCATTACCATTCTTTTCATTGTGTATTTTCATTGTTTCATGTACATGGTGTTGCTACTCAACATTGTCTCAAATCTTACTTATTCATTCCTCTATGATATGTAATAATGATGTTGAACTTCCACAAATCATTGTGAGAAGAAAAAAGCCAAGGATAGAACCCAAGGATTTCAATGTTAAGGTCTTGTGATTCCACAGGTGGGACACAAAAGAGGAATTGTTTCCATGCATAAACATGCTAAATACCTTGATTGAGATGTGGATGCAACAAGTTGAACATTGAAATCATAGAGTGATGCCATAATATTGCAATATGGGTGGTCATAGATGAATTGTTATCTTACCTATCCTATATGCTCTACTACAACCACTATATTTCTTCCAAAGTCTACAATTTTCCTCTTCTAATGTTGATTTTAATAATTTTCAAATCGCTATCGATTGAAATGGAGAATAAAACATGAAATATGTAGAGAATTAATGTTAGAGTGCTTCCCACGATGTTAGAGTCAATGAAAATGATATCATTGGTGGAAATGATGATGGCATTACCTATAACTAGCATAATGTAGGACTCTTACACTTACCATGGCATGAAGAATGTACTCAACCCATGCTCCCATTATTATGTGAAGAGACTTTTCCACCAACCTCTTACATATAGATTCAAGGATTGGTTGATGAGTCAAAGAAGGTATATGGCTTCATTTAAGGCAAATTGTAGAAAAATATGAGTTCCGAATGACCTTGGAGATAGAGGATTTATTTTTCCATAGGTCCCCTTTCATCTTCCCCTATAGTGGAATCATAATTCCTCTCATGCCTCATGTGTTTTCTATGGTGGGTTGCATCACAATACATTGAAGCACTTGGAAGGCCTAATTACTATTTAACCATTTGAGTGAAGGTCATTAGAGTTGTATTAGAGTCTTAGGATTGTGTTTGTATTTGTAAAACACACCATATGAAACTCTTACATCAAAGCCATACATTGTCACAGACCTATTGAAATAAGCATTATCAAATAGTTATTGTACCACCCAAGCACATATTTCAGTTTAGACACATTTTCTTTGAGTATTTCATATTCTATATAGATTATTTATTTTATATGTATCCTTGTAGGTTAGAAATATTTAAGCAATTTTAAACTATAGTGAACCCATATCATCTAGCCATTTCCTTAGGCTTTATGGCCTCCCTCCATTCTTATGAAAACTTCAAGCTCATAATTCTCTTGAACCTCTTGGATGGTAGACGATGCACTAGATACATATGGTTAAGATAGATTTTGGTTATGCATTAAGGTCAAGATGGGATGCTATTTTCATTAGGTAGACTTACATCTAATATTTTCACAATTTATTCAAAGGCTAAAACTCCTTAGATAGTGGTGCACTTGAGTTTTACATGCCGTCTTATCTTATGTATTGTGTATGCATGAGCTAAGAGTTCTCTTGTTTCAAGACCACCTAGTAGCCTTCCTTTGCACTTGTATATGGTTATTTCATAGATGTTTAGCTATTATTCAGTCATTTAACCTTTTAATGTCTTTGAAAAATGCAAATTTGAAGGGTGGTCACCTCCAGCATTATCCAAAACACATTTTCTAAAAGGTATAAATCATTTTATTCTCTTTATGTCATGAAATTTCTTCCTTCATTTCCTTATATATAATTAAATTCAAAATCACAAAAATAAATGACATATATCATGCATAACACATAATTGTTTCATGGACTGAGTAATACTAATTTTTCATATTCATAAACAAAAGATTGACATTTATCTTTTAACAAAAAAATGGTCCAAGATATTGGTCATGTAAGAGAAAATTTCCATTGAACCACAACCATCTAGTGTAGATACCACCACCAACCTAGGCTATGAGGCCACCATGGTGAAAAAACAAGCAATAAGATTCTATATTTCTCATCCCAACCTTTCTACTCACATTCTTACCTAACCTTCTCAACACAAAGCATTAGAAGAATCCGATTCATCCCGTGATAGATAAGGAACTCTCTTCCACTACAACATGCAACATAAGGAATATATTCACTTTATGTACTTCATGGTCCCTTAGGTATATTATTCTCTCCAATTCTCTTTAGTGTGGATAGAAAGAGCTTGATCTATTGTATTCTTTCTAAGAATTTCCTAAAAGAATTATATTTGTATCTCAAGGATATAAATAGTATATAATGGATAGTGAATGATGAATTGTTATCCTCCCTATCCTATATTCTCACCTACAACCACTATATTTCATCCAAAGACTACAGTTTTCCTCTTCTTGATGTTGATTTTGGTTAATTTCGAAATTGGTATGGGTTGGAAATGGAGAATAAAACATGAAATATGTAGAGAATTAATGTTAGAGTGCTTCCCACATTGTTATAGTCAATGACAATGATATCATTGGTGGAAATGATGGATGACATTACCTATTACTAGCGGAATGTAGGACTCTTACACTTCCCATGGCATGAAGATTGTACTCAACCCATGCTCCCATTATTATGTGAAATGATTTTCCCCACCAACCTCTTACATAGATTCAAGGATTGGTTGATAAGTCAAAGACGGTATATGGCTTAATTTAAGGCACATTGTAGAAAAATATGAGTTCTTAGAATGACCTTGGAGATAGAGGATTTATTTTCCCATAGGTCCCCTTTCATCTTCCCCTATAGTGGAATCATAGTGCCTCTCATGCCTTCATGTGTTTTCTATGGTGGGTTGCATCACAATACATTGAAGCACTTGGAAGGCCTAATTAGTATTTAACTATTTGAGTGAAGGTAATTCAAGTTGTGTTAGAGTCTTAGGATTGTGTTTTTTATTTGTAAAATACACCATGTGAAACTCTTACATCAAAGCCATACATTGTCATTTACCTATTGAAATAATTATTATCAAATAGTTGATGTACCACCCCGGCACATATTTCAGTTTAGACACACTTTATTTGAGTATTTCATCTTCTATATTGCATTATTTATTTTATATGTAACCTTGTAGGTTAGAAATATTTAAGCAATTTTAAACTATAGTGAACTCCATATCATCCATACATTTACTTAGGCTTCATGGCCTCCCTCCATTCTTATGAGAACTTCAAGCCTTAGCAATTCCCTTGAACCTCTTGTATGGTAGATGATGCACTAGATACATATGGTTAAGATGGATTTTGATTATGCATGGGGTGCTCAAGTATGGGATGATATTTTATTAGGTAGAATTCATATCTAATCTTCTTGCACAATGTATTCCAAAGGATAAAACTCCCTTAGATAGTGGTGCACTTGAGTTTTACATGTTGTCTTATCTTATGTATTGTGTATGTGTGAGCTAAGAGTTCTCTTGTTTCAAGCCCACCTAGTAGCCTTCCTTTGCACTTGCACATGGTTATTTCCTCATACATGTTTAGCTATTATTCAGTCATTTAAAATTTTAATGTCTTTGAAAAATGCAGGTTTGAAGGGTGGTCACCTCCACGATTAAAAACACATTTCTCAAAAGGTATAAATCATTTTCTTCTCTTGCGTCATGAAATTTTCCTTCATTTCCTTATATACTTAAATTCAAAATCGGAAAAATAAATGACACATGGTATGCATAACACAGTTTTTTTATGAATGGGAGTAATAGTAATTTTGCATATTCATAAAGAAAAGATTGAAATTTATCTTTTAACAAAAAAATGTCCAAGAGATTGGTCATGTAAGTGAAAATTTCCATTGAACCACAACCATCTAGTGTAGATACCACTACCAACCTAGGCTATGAGGCCACCATGGTGAGAAGACCAAGCAATAAGTTTCTATAGTTATCATCCCAACCTTTCTACTCACATTCTTACCTAACCTTATCAACACAAAGCATTACAAGAATCGGATTCATCCCATGATAGATAAGGAACTCTCTTCCACTACAACATGAAACATATGGAATATATTAAATTTATGTACTTCATGGTCCCTTAGATGTATTATTCTCTCTAGTTCTCTTTAGTGTGGATATAAAGAGCTTGATCTATTGTATTGTTTCTAAGAATTTCCTAAAAGAGCTATATTTGTCTCTCAAGGATATAAAGAGTATATAATGGATAGTGAATGATGAATTGTTATCTTTCCTATCCTATATGCTAACCTACAACCACTATATTTCATCCAAAGTCTACAATTTTCCTCTTCTTGATGTTGATTTTGGTTAATTTCCAAATTGGTACGGGTTGGAAATGGAGAATAAAACATTAAATATGTAGAGAATTAATGTTAGAGTGCTTCCCTCAATGTTAGAGTCAATGAAAATTATATCATAGGTGGAAATGATGGATGACATTACCTATAACTAGTGGATTGTAGGGCTCTTACACTTTCCATGGCATGAAGATTGTAGTCAATACATGCTCTCATTATTATGTGAAAAGACTTTCCCCACCAACATCTTACATAGATTCAAGGATTGGTTGATAAGTCAAAGAAGGTATATGGCTTCATTTCAGGCACATTGTAGAAAAATATGAGTTCTAAGAATGACCTTGGAGATAGAGGATTTATTTTCCCATAGGTCCCCTTTCATCTTCCCCTATAGAGGAATCATAGTTCCTCTCATGCCTTCATGTGTTTTCTATGGTGGGTTGCATCACCATGCATTGAAGAACTTGGAAGGCCTAATTACTATTTAACTATTTGAGTGAAGGTCATTAGAGTTGTGTTAGAGTCTTAGGATTGTGGTTTGTATTTGTAAAATACACCATGTGAAACTCTTACATCAAATCCATACATTGTCATTGACCTATTGAAATAAGTATTATCAAATAGTTGTTGTACAACCTAATCACATATTTCAATTTAGACACATTTTCTTTGAGTATTTCATCTTCTATATTGCATTATTTATTTTGTATGTAACATTGTAGGTTATAAATATTTAAGCAATTTTAAACTATAGTGAACTTCATATCATCCAGCAATTTCTTTAGGCTTCATGGCCTCCCTCCATTCTTATGAGAACTTCAAGCCTTAGCAATTCTCTTGAAACTCTTGTATGGTAGACGATGCACTAGATACATATGGTTAAGATGGATTTTGATTATGCATGGGGTGCTCAAGCATGGGATGATATTTTATTAGGTAGATTTCATATCTAATATTCTTTCACAATGTATTCCAAAGGCTAAAACTCCCTTAGATAGTGGTGCGCTTGAGTTTTACATGGCGCCTTATCTTATGATTTGTGTGTGTGTGAACTAAGAGTTCTCTTGTTTCAAGCCCACCTAGTAGCCTTCCTTTTCACTTGTACATGGTTATTTCCTCATATATGTTTAGCTATTATTCAATCATTTAACATTTTAATTTCTTTGAAAAATGAAGGTTTGAAGTGTGGTCACCTCCACGATCCAAAACACATTTCCGAAAAGGTATAAATCATTTTATTCTCTTGCGTCATGAAATTTTCATTCATTTCATTGTATACTTAAATTCAAAATCTGAAAAATAAATGACACATAGCATGCATAACACATAATTTTTTTATGACTCAGAGTAATAGGAATTTTGCATATTCATAATCAAAAGAATGAGACTTGTCTTTTAACAAAATATTGTCCAAGAGATTGGTCATGTAAGAGAAAATTTCCATTGAACCACAACCATCTAGTGTAGATACCACCACCAACCTAGGCTATGAGGCCACCATGGTGAAAACACCAAGCAATAGGATTCTATATTTATCATCCCAACCTT
>SNQJ01S0241898.1:0-13438 GCA_010110895.2 Picea sitchensis
CTCCCAGTATAAGTGTGTGCTCAAAATAAACAATCCCTCATCCTCAACAAGAAACAACCTTACAATCCCCTTGTGAGGAACCACAAATTTATTTTCATTTTCTACACTCTAATCTCTAAAGTTGATTGGTTAAATTAAGAACCACAAGGTGATTGTTTTGATTGATAATGGAAGAACCAACAATTTTATTCATAGAGAGTGGTTGAAGAGACCCATTTTATGTCCATTCCATACATAAATTTCAAATTATGATAGATAAGGGTGGTGTGCTAAAATGTGGGGGTTGATGTGAAATTGTGAAACTTCAAATATGAGAGTATCATCTTAAATATCACATGTTTTCTATGAAAAAGGTTCTTTTGATGTAGTTCTCAATACATAATGGTTATGCACTTGAACCCATCACCATGGATTTCAAGGATTTATATATGATTTGCTTTAAGAGAGGGTAGAAACCACTTAAATCTTGCTCCCCTAAAATTATTATTTCTCAAGGTATGGAGAATTTATTGAAGAAATACCACTCAGGAATTATTTCCAGTTCAATGCCATATAGGTGGAGGAAACCCCACCACATTGAGAGTTTCATCTTGATTTGCAGTTGGTCCTATATAAACATCAACATGTATTCAAAACACCATGTTTATGACGACCTTCATGTGGCGAGCATGACCATGACATTTCCTTGGTTCTAGGTAGTCAACTATCCAATTTGTGCCCTCATAGGAACCCTTTTCCATAGAAGAATGAAATAGAAAATATCATTCATGAACTATTGGAGGTTGGAGTCGTATTTTCTAGTACCAACCCTTACCAATCACCCGGGGTCATGGTATTAAAGGAACAAGGAAATTGGCATATGCATCCTAATTTTCAGGCTCTTAATAACTTGACCATCATGGACAAATTTCCCAATTTAGTTTTTCATTAAACTAGATTTTTATTTAGGATACCTCTAAATAAGGATGAAGGACGATGACATCCCTAAGATAAATTTCCGCACACAAGAAGATCATTATGATTTTTTAGTGATGCCCATTATACTTTTCAATTCTCCATCCACCTTTGAGGGCCTCATGAACAATATTTTTTGACCCTTCGTATGGAATTTAGTGCTGGTATTCTTTCATTATATATTGATTTACAACAAAATTTGGGAATTTCATATAGAGCATGTTGATAGAGCCTTCTAACTCTTGTGGGATAACTGGTTGTCACATTGTTAGTAAATATGGGGTGCAAGTAGATCTCAAGAAATATGTGGCTATGCAATATTGGCCCTACTTAGAGCTTTCTTGGGTTCTTAGGACTTCTAGGATACTACAGGAAGTTTGTGAAAAATTGTGGAAAAATAATTGCTCCATTAACAACCCTGCTAAAAAAAATGCCTTTGTATGGAGCTAATCCACTAAGCATGTCTTATTAGCTTTAAATAATGCTATGTGCACTACTCCATCCTTGGAAAAGATTGATTTCACTAAGAATTTTGTCTTGGAATATGATTCCTTGGGAACAAGTCTTAGCACAAACTTGATGCAAGAAGGGAGCCCCTTGGCATTTACTAGCAAGCAATTGTGTATCCACAATCTATGAAAATACAACCATGAGAAAGAGATGATGGCCATCCTTCATGCAGTTGAGACTTGGTATCCATATCTTATCAAGAGGCATTTCTAGATCAAGATTGACCATCATAGTTTAAAGTATTTTCTAGAACACAAGTTAATGTCACCAGAGTAGCATAAGTGGGATACAATAAGATGCTTGGGTATGATTATGATATAATATATAATAAAGGTAAATAAAATTTTGTGGTTGATTCTTTATCAAGGAATTATGAGGAGGAAGTATCCCTCTTTTCCTTATCCTTACTCATTCTCTATTAGCTTGATTAATCACATCAATAATGGTTGAAAAATGACACAATGGTTCAACTCAATTGAAGGATTCATGAATATCCCAAGCCTCCTAAAGTTTATACATGGAAGAAATATACCTTGAAGTATAAAGGGCACATTATTTTGGTAAAAAATTCCACATTAAGACAAATGGTCTTAGAGGAGTTGCATTAATCACCGACCATCATGTCTTAGAGGAGTTGATTTCACAAAACCTTTGAACAAACTAAGTGCTCCTTTTGGAAAGGCATGAAAACATACATCCAATATTTTCTAGTGGCATGTGAAACTTGTCTAAGAAACAAGGGTGAGATGGTGAATACTCATGGGGAATTGCAACCACTAATGATCCTAACAATTATTTGGATTGGAATCTCTATGTATTTTATAGTAGGTTTTCCTAAAGCTAGTAAAAAATTAGTCATCATGGTGCTAGTCAACATCCTTTCAAAATATGATCATTTTGTGCATTATCACATCCATATACACCTTCCTCACTTGCCTAAGTTTTTATGGATTGCATTTTTAATTTATGTGGCATGACCACTTTCATTTTGTCAGATAGGGATCCCACATTCACCAAGAAAATTTGGTAAAAGCTATTTAAACTTCAAGGTACCCAGTTGAAAATTAACACTATGTATCACCCCCAAAATGATGGTTAAATTGGAGTGGTCAACAAGTGCTTAGAAACCTATTTGTGATGTTTTTCTTTACAAAGGATACATCAATTGGCATAGTGGCTACCCCTTGCAGAATGGTGGTATAATACCACTTATCATGGTGCTACTAAAATGACACCATATGAAGCTCTCTATGGCCAAACACCCTTGTCAATGGTTTCCCATTTTCTAGGAATGTAAAAGGTTCATGTAGTGGATCACGCAATTCATTCCATAGCAACTATTCTCTATAAACTTAAGGAAAATCTGGTTCTGGTTCAAAATAGAATGAAGCAACAATATGACCRGCATTGCTTGGATCATTATTTTGTAGAAAGGGATCATGCATTTATTTTTATTCAACCCTATAAACAAACATCCCATAAATATAAAATCCATTGGAAACTAGAACCAAGGTTCTATGGACCCTCTAAGATCATMCAACRCACTGGACAAGTTTCCTACAAACTATCTCTTGTAGTTGTTCCTCCAAGATTCATCCAAAATTTCACGTGTCTTGTATAAAAAAGGTAGTGGAATTGAATTTCAAGTTTCAAAATAGCTTGTCAAAACCTGATTAAGAAGGGTCCATTTGGGTCCATTCAGAAGTAGTATTAGCTACTAGAGAGTGTCACATTGTTTGAGAAGCATTGATCCAATGGAAATACATGCATCCAAAAGATGCCACATGGGAGATAACAACAATTCTATGACAATTTCCACACCTCTAACCTTGAGGACAATGCTTCCTTTGAAGGGGGAGGGCATGGTAGAGTCCTACCGTAACCTCCTTAATTTAGGGTACTTAGGAGTTAGTCAATTAATGTATGTGACCATATTCTTTGAATAAATCCCTTTAGATAGTTAGTGGATATTTATTTAATGTAAAAGGGTTCTCTTTATCAAATAAGGCCCACTAGGTAGTTGGTATTCATTAATGATGGGACCAAAAATACTTAGTATTTTCTATTGAGAATCTATTTATAGAGCTAGGAGGCTACATAATGTTTTTATTGAGTATTGTTGTAATTGGAGCTCTGTTTAGTGAGAGATCACCCTAACTTAAGAGGAAAGCGAACATTACTTTGTTTCTATAAAATAATTAATACAAGGGTACATATTTCACATATTTCATCTCATTTGTCTCTTGTATATGCTTTTATACATTTATATTCTTTGAATATCTTGTTTGTGATTCAATTTTAAGGGTTAAGGATCACCACACAAAAATTACCGTATATTGCTAGACAAAAAATTTAGTACCCCAATATAGAATGGTGCCTTAATCATGATTCCAGATTTAGAATACACAATGTAAAAGAACATGAACATACATCGCAAGAGGAGGTTGACCATTTCTTTTTCACTTAACATGTTCATGGGATAGAAAACAAAATGGGCATCCACAAAAACATAGATCCATTCATTCATTCAACATAACAATAAGACAAAAAATGGAAGGATACCATCATAACATGCTTGAAATTTATTATTTCACCAATGGAAATGTGCCTCAGTCTTGATCACATGATAACTTCAACATTTCTTTTCATTATAATGAGGGCACTAGACGGGGACTATAAAATATTAGTCTCAGAATTTATTTTTTCTTCTAAATCATGGAGCTTACAAATATGCTTACATGTTGTAAGAGAATGCGAAAAGAGAAGAAAATGGACCCAATGTAACAAATCCTTCTAACATGGAGTCAATAAAAATTATACAATGAAAGGGATTAGACTCTCTCGAAATTCCAATAGCCTAATGGTACATAATTTATTGATGATTTTTCTAATGTTGAGGCTCCTTATAAACTTGACCGGCTTGTTGCTAATGGTAACTAATTTGCATTCTCTTAGGGCTCTAATACTTGATTAAGGGCACTAGCTGCAAAAATAGAAGGCATGTGAGAATTGTAGCAAACAATGGTTGCCTACTATTGTCAGGTTGAACCAATTCCCTTTGAGGTTTGGAATGGTTTTTTCATTTGTGATGAAGAGGTGTAGGTGGATGACATGGCACTTATCTTGGCATGTATTGAGAAAGGGTGCACACCTCCTATGATATATCTTGCTACATGGTTTTGGTGGTAAAATAATAGACAATTCCAATATGTGGCCATCCCTTCAATGTTGATTGTTTTCCCACGTCTTAGAATTTTGAAGAATTTGTTATGCCATGTTTTCTTTGCATGGTTAATGGAATTTAGAGTGGATGAGGTGATTCATGAGTTTCTAGGTGGAAATAGAGGGGTGTCGTTGTTTGAAAATTTTCACAGGCGAAGGAATGTTCCCTTTGTCCATCACATTTGGTAGCTTGGATTTCATTGCTTTCAACAACCCATCATAGAATTATGGAGTATGTATTGTCAACTTGTTTTCCCATGGGAATAGAAGGCCATAGCCTATTATATTTTCCATGTCACCCATGAATTATTTGATGGGGTTATCTATTCCTATGGACCTCTTGTTTGCGATTCTCTAATTCTTTAGTTTTGAAGTGCAAATATAATGTCCATTGACATAGACATTTTGTCCTTGACCCCCAATAATCCTTGGATTTGGGATGTAATTTTTTTAGGATGATCCAAATTATTTTGAGAACGACATGAAGAAAAAAATATAACTGATATATAACAAGGAAATACATAGAGATAATGCATAGAACACATAAATATAGTCAAAAACAACTTCTATTAATGAACAAGAGAGAAAAACACTATAGAACACAAAATGGCAGAATGAGGTAGCCTATCTCTGAAAAGAAAGAGATGTGGGATACTCTTCATTCGCAAAAATATTTACATCACACTCCATTGCATGCTTAAAGGGCCTCCTTCATCTCAATTATATATGAGAGAATGAGAGGAGAACAATTCCCATGATGCATGTGGGATAAATTGGACTAAGTTTATAAAATGCCATAGGCATGTAACATGCTAGGACTTCTCGGGCAGTCACCCATCCTAGTACTAATCTATCTTGAGTGAAATTAACTGTGAAGTTCTAATGGGATCTAGTGCATTAACACTATGATGTAGGAATGTACATAAGACCACTAGGAAATCACTACATGATTCCTGTAATTAAAAAATGAAGATGACATTACATTCCCCATAAAAAGGATAAATATAATGGTTTATCAAAACCACGGGCTCAAAATGGTGATTCAGTGGAAAATGTGGATGGCCACCGAGATCCATCTGGATCATTCCTCCCCCATTAGGAAGAAATGGTCCCCATTGTGTAAATTTCCCTTGGGATACGGAGAGACGTCTTCTAAATCTAAAGCTTGGTGCGTTGTTTTCCTTGTTGAAGAAGTTGTCCTTCTTAACTTTTTGAAGGATGTCATGAACCTGTTGTTGGAGGGGTTGGATCCATTCAACTAATCTAGCTTCATGATCTAACAAAGTGTGGGAGGAATTTGTCGGTGAATATGCAACATGAAGAGTATGGAGGGTTATTTTATAACCTTGCTTGACTGGGAAGTGTGGAGGAACCCCTGTAGGTGCACCAAGAACATCTTGGTACTTGTCTACAATCTTGTCGATATGATTATGTTGGATAGAAAGGTATTTGGTTGAGGATGAAATGGTTGTAGTGTCCTTCTGTTCACCTTCTAATAGGATTGTGAAGAGGATAAACTTTGCAACATGAGAGATTAATTTGTGGCATTGTTTTGGTGGGACAATAGTCAGAACTACCTCTGGTATCCGATATAGTTGACCCCCTAGAGTAACAATGATGCTACGGGGTCGAGACTCATAAATAGCATGATGCTTCCACATATATGGTTGACCTTATATAAAAGCACAGACTTCCAGTAGGGAAACATCACACAATACATCATCCTTGAAGGGATTGATGTCGTAGGACATGTGACACTGCTGGCTGACACAAAGATATTGACCCTGGCGAAGCCATCCAATGTTGTATGGTTGCAGATGTGGTGTTGTTGGAAAATCCAACTGCTTGAAAACCTTTGTTGTGATGATTTTCTTTTGGCTTCCGCTATCAACAATAAAATGCAGTGGTGTCCCATTCACCCACATTTGTGAATGGAAGAGTCATTCCCCCTCCTCAGGATCCTCTTTTGGTTGGATTATTGCAGTTGTGATAGTAGAAATGGGTTATGCATCAATGATCTATCTCCTTTTATTATTTTCTGAATCAAGGTCCAAGTCGAGATTCAGCTCTTTGTATTTGAGCTTGGCCACCAATGATTGTATTGAGCGACATCCATCAGTGTTGTGCTGAGGGATGTTGTGGAACTCACACCACTTTCTGGTTTCTTTCTTAGACTTCCCATTACCCTTCTTTTCCTTCTTCTGGGACTGACTCTCTTGAGTTTGAACTTCCTTGCTTTGTCCTTCATTATGTGAGTTAGAGTTTCCTTTTCCATGCTTCTCTCACTTACTCTTCTGCTTGAATTTCTGTTCAATTTTGATTGCATATCGATAAGCAACTCCCAATGAGGTGATGTCCAAAAAATCCATCTTTGTTTGAATGTACCTATGTAGAGCACTACGGTGCTTCAAAACTAGGTTCCACTCGAAGTCTTTTATACCCAGCTTTGAGAACAATGTATGAAAGATGTTGGTGTACTCTGGTACCATCTGGTCTCTTTTCTAACAAAGAGTTGTCCATCTCATGTATTGTTCATCATAGTTTCTGACAGGGTAGAACTCCTCCTTTATGGCATCTACAAAGGTCTCCCAAGTGGGTTCTCTCCCAAATAGTGTAAATTCATCCACGGTGTACCTCTCTGAATAACCTCCCCACAAAGATATGACATGGGGAAGGGATTTAAGGAGTGCGAAGGTGATCTTTTCACTGTCGATTGTTTTTCGGACAAAGTAATAACCTTCTAGCATATTCAACCATTTTTCTAGAGAATTTGCATCTATCTAGCCTTCAAATAAGGGGATATCAAAATTGAATTGTACCTTGAAGGGTGTCACACTTGAAAAATGGCTTCTTGTCGAAGATGCCTCAACCCTCACCATCGGTAGTATTTGAAGGATCTGAGAAAATTTTTCCATCATCTTGTTCCTATGTCGCACGAGGGATTCCTCGAGCAACATCTTGAAAGGATATCCAGCTTTGTCATCTCTCTTTTCTTCCGCCATGGGAGGTCGTTTGGGCTAGTGAGAGCAGTTTTCCTCAAGCAAAACTAGCTTGAGACCCAACTCTCTATACCCTGACCTCGTCGGAGACCTGTTCTAAGAAACTACAAGGAGCAACCTGCTCTGATACCGCTGATCATGATTATTTTGAGAACGACATGAAGAAAAAAACTTTAGTGATATATAACAAGGAAATACACAAAGACAATGTCGAGAACACAAAAATATAGTGAAAACCAACTTCTATTAATGAACAAGAGAGAAAAACATTGTAGAACACAAACTGACAGAATGGGGTAGCCTATCAAAAAGAAAGAGATGTGGGCTACGATTCATTCACAAAAATATTTACATCACACTCCATTGCATACTTAAAGGGCCTTCTTCACCTCAATTGTTTATGAGACAGTGAGAAGAGAACAATTCCCATTATTCATGTGGGATAAATTGGACTAAGTTTATAAAATTCCATAGGCATGTAAAACACTAGGACTTACTGGGCGATCACCCATCCCAGTACTACTTTATCCTGAGCGTGCTTAACTGCAGAGTTTTAATGGGATCCAGTGCATTAACGTTATGATGTAGGCATGTACATAAGACCACTAGTAAATCATTACATGATGTCTGTAATTAACAAATGAAGATTCCAATACATTCCTCGTCAAAAGGGTGAATATGATGGTTTATCAAAACCACAGGCTCAAAATGGTGATTTAGTGGAAAAGGTGGATGACCACCGAGATCCATCTGGATCATATGACCTTATCCATTGTCTCTACAATTGCAAACCTATGTTCCACTATCCTTTGAGTATCATTTAAATATTTTTTAACAATACTTGTCCATTGACACCATGAAATTCCAAGTAATATTGTAGGTGATCTCTGAGTTTAGGGGTGTAATAAAATATATAACACTAGATTGTGTTTTTGATTGACTTCATTGTTGCATTTTATTTGGCATGATCCATTGGGGATTCTTCATGATTGGTTTCCCATGTCCATTTTTCCTCCTTTAGTGTTGCTACTTTATCTCTCTCCTCATGCAACTTCTTCTGGGTTACTTCCATATTCTTCCCTTGCCTCTGCAAGTATTTCCTTATTTTATCAACAAGGCTCTATGTTCTTGTTGTTTTGTCTAAGAATTATTTATGTTTCATTTTTCAACTCTCAACTTCCTTGAGGATCTCCTCAATCTTTTGTTGGAGTTGAGATATGATAGCATCTTCTATCCCATGAATCCTGATATGGGAGGGGAAGGATCTATCCATGTTTTCCTCCGTGACTTCATAATGTAGGGTTTTGATCTTCTCCTTGGCTTCATATAATTGAATCAACATTTTTTAATCTTTTATATGCACAATTTCTAAAGACACCACCATTTCTTCAAGATATTGGTCCTTAGCATTGAGAACAATATTCTCATTTCTTAGAAAATTGATCTCATAGTCAACTTTTACTTTCATCGTCATTTTTTGTGTTTATTAAAATATTGGTCCATCTTAGTTTCCCTATAAATATTTGATCCTTTCCTACTTCTCTTTGAGGATAAAGACAATATATGCAATTACTTGTGGGTTTTCTCCTAAAGATATTAGTTTTTTCTCTACTAGCCCCTTTTCAACTTCCATATCTTTCACCAACAATCATGAAATTGGATTTCCTCTTGAAATTCTCACTTGAATAAGAAAACTTTACATACTTATCATACACCATATTACTAGATCTCTTTTCCATCCAAATATTATTGATTCGTGGTAATTCAAAGGTCTCAAAATTAACTTGCATAGTCCTCTAGCTATGGGCCCCCATCTCTAAATATAATTTTTTAAATCAATGGATCCAAGGTAATTTTGGTGAAATGGATAATCCTTTCATCATAAATGGGAATGATTCTAGGTTGGGTAGTGGGATCATAAGGCTCTAGGGTATTCCAAGCATATTTTTTAACTCTTTTTATATCATTTTCTTCCGTGAATATCTCTAAGGGTTCACATGAATCAAGGGGATAAAGAATATAAAACCACAAGGGTACATGGTTGGATGTTTGTGAAGATCTATCACCAAGTGTGCTAGGGATCCTCCCTGCTATAGATAAAAATATGTGAAAGTATTTTGAGGGGGAGGGAGATCTTTGGTTGATGTGAGAGGAGCTCCCAACTACTTTTGGAATATTTTACTCTATAGTGATCAAATCCTCCTTTTGTTCCTCTCTATGATATCTCAGTTCTATCCCTTTTTGTCTCAACATCATTGCCCTTTTTCCCATTTTACCTTAACTTTTTCTTGCTCTCCCCATCCTCCGTTTCCTTCCCATCATCTTTTTCTTCCCTTGATTATATACTCTTCAACTATTTTATTTATTTCTTGTTCTTATTCCTCCTTTATCTTCTCCTTTGCATCATTTATTGCTTTCTTTTCCATCTCCTTTGCAAATTTCCTTGTAGCTTCCCGTATTGGATATTTTTTGGAAACTTTGTTTATTTTGTTTCTTTCTTTGCAAACTCTTTTGTAGCCTTTTTTTTTTTCTCCTTTTCCTTTTAATGCATGAGTTACTTCATCTACCTTTCTTTCTTCCTCCTAATTACTAGAGGGAGAGAGGTTGTTAATATATTGAGATACTGATTCTAGATACCCATTTTGAGGCCCTTCCTCTCATTGGCCCAAGTCAATGAGGCCAAAGAATTGATGCATATTGGTCAAGTCCTCCACCTTCTTGTCAAATTCTACTTTCCTTTCTAGTGATACTGTGAAGGTTGATTGGATGTATCCCTTGTTGATTGTTGGGGTAGTTGGGTCAACTCATAATCCTAGGCCTTTATGATTTTTCTCCACATAAGGTATTTTAAATATACCCTCCTTTTCCTAATCCCACATTTATTTTAAATTACATGCTTTGAATCATGGTAGAACCTTTTGGGTATATGGTTTTCTTTGGGTTTCCCTTTTGGGTATTTTCTTGATCTACTAATTCTTGAATTTATTTCCCTCCTTATACCATATGAGGTGCTCATGTGGTTGGGATGTCACCTCCTTCTTCATCTTCATCATTATTCTTATTGAATATATCATCATGTAACTTAGAAAATTGTTCATATTGAAGAATTTAGTCATAAGGGATATTCTTGTATCCAAGGTATAACCTCATCCTCCACCATGCACCCATATTGTGTTTGTTGAAACTATATTCCATCACTTTCTTCCTCCTCTCCTTGGTGAGGGTTGAAAAGTTCATATTTTCCTTCGTTACCACAATACTCTCAATCCTGTAGAAGGCATAACAATATGGTACATCTAATTTCTCAGGTCGAGGGCTAGGGAAGGATTTTAACATTGCTTTGGCAGGGTTTGCATCAACCTCCAAAATTGCCTTCACTTCCATCTATGAATGTTTGTTTTCCAACTTCTCTTTCGAAGGATTGCTTTCATTATCTTTTGGACTTGGTTTTTTATTTCCCTTTGCTACTACTATTATGAAGTGAGGATAATACTTCCATGGTTTATCTAAAGAGAAATCCATCTCTTCCAAGATCTTGATTGGCTCCCTTCCACCCTTATTATCTAAAAAATAATAAACCCCCATGATGATGGGATAGTTTATGCGACTTTTCTTCTTGGACTTCAAAAAACAAGATTCATCAATCTAGACCAATTGTCTAACATACTCTAACAAAAAAATACTTGGGGTAAGGATATTGGGGAGTCTAATAGGGGCATATTCCACCCATACATCTTGATAACATTAAAATCTTTCCCTATAATCTGGTTCCCTCTCTTATTCTTAGTACTCACTTGTCGTTAGGGTTGGATTTCTTTAGGAATTCTATTTGGTTCCATCCCTCTTATGATTGTGAAATATATTTGCATGGAATTATTAATGTAGTTGAATAGGGAGGTATCATTCTAAATGTTGTTATATGCATCCATTCTATAGGAACAATTCTAAACTAGTCAAGGTTCAAGTGTTTTATGACATAATTCATCCAAGCATATGATGCCTTTGGCTATTTAGGTTGATGATTTAGAACCCCTTCACTCTTTAGGACTAGGACTACAATTCTTGAAAGTAAAGGATTACTAATTCATAAATAAATATTACAAGAAGGAAATCTAATCATTGAAGAAAAAAATGATTGCTATGGAAATAAATTATTATATAAAGTGATGAATATTATAGCAACTCCTTCCACCAATGATGAGATCATGTTATGCTAGTGAAGGTGCTCAATGGGAAGAAATTAAAATTCTAACTAATGAACTAGACATAAATGGTTCCTCAACCACTCAAGAACTTGAGATGTTGGTTTAGGGAATTGTAACACACCGCAACTAAAAAAAAATCATATCAAAAATATACACAAGAATGTGCATTCACTGAAAATATCTTCAAGATGGCCCTAACTTAAATAGGATTGATGAACCCTTGTGAAAGATATTATCTCAACTGAAAAGAACAATACCTTTATTTTGTCAGCAAACACTTTCAAATTAAAATATCTAGTCTACACCTTTTGTACTACTAACCCTAACTATGTGCAATTAAAAATATACCCTAAATCAAGTTGCAGATGCGTGTATTTAAAATGAAGAGTTCTTATATTCCCAAAAATTGATAGGGAGTTCCAAGGCTCCACACAACTAGTCTTACCCCCATAATCACCAAATTCTTCATGCTAAAGATATACCATTTTGGCGGGCTATTGAGGAAATGAATTCGGGGGCACATGATCCTTCTTCGTTGACTAAGTTGATGGCCCAATGTAGAGGGTTCATAGGGACAAGTACCTTCTTGATCGATTGACTTAATGGGATATTGTGGATCATAGGTCCATTTTCCCTTTTTATCAGGCTGAAGAAATACTTGAACTGTGTGTTCATAGGCAAATTGTCTTCTTGGTCAAGATACAATATTGGGTCAAATATATGCACCCTAGTTTATTAATGAATAATTACCACTATAACATTGATCCCTTACTAAATTTATGAGTGTATAAAGGTTATGATATAGAAGGGATTATATAACCCACTCATCTTCTTTCAATTCATAATTTGGGCAAGTGTTGGTGAAAGACACTCAATTCTAACGAAACAATTATATAATCATTCTACAACAATAACACTTTAGAGCTAGTGAAAACACCATTCCTAGTTTCTCATCATTGTTTTAGTCTCAAATACTTTATGCTGAAATCTTACCTTGGCTTCTAGCCCATTGTCTTTTAAAAAATTGTGTTGACTATTGTTTATTGGGAATCTTTATGCATCTATAATCAGTTTTGTTAAAAATTCTCCAATGCATCCATCAACCCCTTTTTGTAGTTTCTCTTTTGAATATCCTTGGTTGTGACTCAATCGATCAATCAATCATGTGTGTAGTAATTCACCCGATCATGTGTAATGTGTTTCCCCTCTTCCAAAGCTCCTAACTCGTTAGTATATCTATATCTAACAACCATTCATATATGTACATGAAAAATAAGGAATTTTCAACACAAAGACTCATATGACACTATCAAAATAACCATTTCAAGTAATTAATCGGTAAGTTTTTTAATATTTATAAAACTCGTTAGTGCATTAATAAGTATTAAGCTAAAAATGGCAATGAAAAAGGTTTTTGGGGATGAAAATGGCCATAAAATATGATCAAAATAAACCAATTTAGGGGCTCATCTGACCCCGGAACTTAGAGATTTGCATGTCACTATTGCAAAAAAAAGAAAGAAAGGAAAGGAAAGGGTAAGGATATCA
>SNQJ01S0241899.1:455-10790 GCA_010110895.2 Picea sitchensis
TCCGTTGTGAAACAGGGCGCTGGAAAAGGCCAAAAGAAATGTGGGAGGAAAGAGTATGTATTTTGTGCTCTTCCGGAAAAGTGGAAACAGAAAAACATTTCATTTTAGAATGTGAGGCCCTCAAAGACAGCAGGGAAAATTATGCAAGTATTCTGGTAGCTAGTTCTTGGGATAATCTATTTAGCAAAGAGTTTGTCGAGAAGCTAGGAGCGGTTATTGTAAAACTTCACAGGAAAAGGGCTGAATACAAAAGCCAGATGGAAAAGCAATCTGTCCCATAGGCTATTTTTAGCCTCGTGGACGTTAAAAATACTTTCTTTCTTTCTTCTTTCCTTACATGCCTACCTAAGTTATTGGAAACACCTTTAGAGGTCTTGTGAAACGTTGTTCCCCATTTCGGACATTGAAACGTAGGGGAAATGCTTCCAAAACATTTTGAGGTCATTTTCATTTTTCTAAAACGATATTTTGACATTCAAAAATGTCAATCCTACGTTTCAACCCTCACTCGAAACATATCATGATTTCTGGAAATGTTTTAGGCACAAGCAATAGGGTTTTCAGCTGAAAACATTAAAAAATACACTATAAAAGGGAAATTAAAAAAAAAAACCTCAAAGTATCTACACTAACTCTAACGCTAAAAGTGAGCCTTAAAATTTATTAATAATGCCTCTTGGGCCTCCCTTAAGCACACCAATACTCAATACTTGTTAGATTTGGTAGCTCGGATGTACTTCTGCATAGGTGGCACCTAACATGCGGAAGTGACTGAGCACATTTCTCCCTAGTGACTTTATTTTATAAAGTTAAGCCTTTTATTTTATTTTAATGTGTAAAAGTGACTTTATGAAAAGTGGGTCATTTAAGTGATTTAAGTGAACACAACGGATGATTAAGTCATGACTGTTGATCTCAAGGGAAGGTGAAAAGTCACTCAAGGGAGACCAAAGGTTCGAGTTACACATTTAAATTGCACAAAGACAACACTTGAGGGAGAGAGGCCGCACTTTTTGAGGAGAGAAGAGTGGGAGGTGAAGAGGCACGCATCCCAAGAGAGTTTCTTTGCTTGGAGGGAAAGAGCTTCAGTAGTGGAAGTTGGCATGCATCCCTAGGAGAGGGATTGGCATGCACTTCAAGGCAGCTTCAGCATTTAAAGAGGTTCAGTACTGTACAGCAAGGAGGGTCATACAGTATGGTTTTGTGGAGGTCGTACAACATTTTTTGTTGGGTTTGCAGCTATAGCCAAGAACAGAAATTGATGCTGAGTTTAGGCACAGTTTTCTAGGTGCTTACTCTGCTGCTAACAAATCCGTACAGTGAGGTATTGTTCTGTACCTCTTCTGGGCACAAAAAACAAGGTTTATTTCTGTTGTTTGTCACTGGACAGTCCATACAGTTTGTACTGGAAGTCAAATTTTGATTTCAGACTGTGTTACTCAGGAAATAAGCATAGTTTTTGCTCAGATAGAGTGAAATTACAGTTTATTAATGCTGAATATTTACTGTTGTTGTACTCAGAATTTTCCCTAAAGCTAAACATTCTCCTTAAATTTGTCATTTTTCCTATGTTTTCTTCGAGAGGCATTGCCCAGATTTTTATGTGCCAAATGGAAGAATTTGTCTACTGTTCGGTTAAATTCTGCTGCTGGTTTTTAGTTTCAGATCTATGACATTTGTGTTTCTTCTCATTAAGTACAGTTCTGTATTAGGTTTTAATGCTTTATTGTTGAAGCTTAATTGGAGGTTGAAATCAGTGTATGTCATATTGAATTTATGAGCTATTTTCTACATGGTATCAGAGCTGGTGCTCTGAAGTTTAGTGGACAGTTTGGCACTTGGAACAACAGTGACTTGTTGGGGCATTTGCTTGGAAGAAGGAAAGGGAAAAAGATTCTTGTCGTGAGCATTTCCAGAAGAAGGTTTCCAGTTGGAGGCAGCAAGTGAGTATAGCAGCCAGCAAGATCAAAGGATAGATCTTGGGCTAGGGTCTATTCTTCTGCAGAGAGGAACCAAATCTTGCTCTTGCAGGAAAGAGTAAGGGGAAGAAGAATTCCAATGATTGGGCCACCTCACAAGACAGGAAGAGCATCTAGCCATATGACGGGAATGAGGTCAATGCTCCTTAGTGTGTCAGAGACATACTCAAACATGCATGTGGATAGTGGGGTCAACACTACGCATGCAGTGAAGAGGGTTGGAACCATGGATTTCCAACTATAGTCAGGAGGTTCTCTAAAGGTGGCAGAGGTGTCGCATGTCCCATAGCTGAAAGTAAATTTGTTCTTTGTGTCAGCTTTGGAGGACACGAGGTATGCAGTTATGTTCGAGGATGGATAGGTACTCATATGTTCAGAGGGAGTAGATACCCATGATGCAGCAGTGAGGCTTGGCATCAGGGAGGGTATGTTATACAGGTTGTTGGGACAACCTGTGGTTGGGTCCAATGGATTTTTGGATTCAGATTTTTTGTCGGAGAGTTGACAGGTTGCACGAGAGAGAGAGTTGATACCAAGGACTCAGTTCTCTTCCGAGACTCTCAGAGGACTCAGCAGGCATGAGTCAACACAGATAGATGCTCAAGAGAGTGTGAAGTCTCCTAGGAGCATGTCTTCAATTCATAGATCAACGGAGGTAGTAGCAAATGCTTCTAGTGCAGTGGGAGCGAAGGTCTCTAGTTCGGAGGGAACAACTACAGCAACGGATAGGATGATGGATTTGGAGACGGATTCTGGTGGAGGTACCAGAAGTACCTCTCACTAAGAGGGAGTGTTAGATTTGGTAGCTCAGAGGTACTTTTGGATAGACGGCGCCCAACATGCAGAAGCAATCGAGCACATTTCTCCCTGGTGACTTTATTTTATAAAGTTGAGCCTTTTATTTTATTTTAATGTGTAAAAGTGACTTTATGAAAAGTGGGTCACTTAAGTGATTTAAGTGAACTCAACGGATGATTAAGTCGTGACCGTTGATCTCAAGGGAAGGTGAAGAGTCACTCAAAGGAGACCAAGGGTTAGAGGAGTTACACATTAAAATTGCATAAAGGAAACACTTGAGGGAGAGAGGGCACACCTTTTGAGGAGAGGAGTGGGACGTGAAGAGGCACACATCCCAAGAGAGTTTATTTGCTTGGAGGGAAAGAGCTTCAATAGTGGAAGTTGGCACACATCCCTAGGAGATGGATTGGCACGCACTTCAAGGTAGCTTCAACATTTAAAGAGGTTTAGTACTGTACAGGAAGGAGGGCCATACAGTATGGTTTTGTTGAGGCCATACAACAATTTTTGTTGGGTTTGCGGCTACAGCCATGCACAAAAATTGATGTTGAGTTTAAGCACGAATTTCTAGGTGCTTACTCTGTTGCTAACAAATCCGTACAGTGAGGTATTGTTATGTACCTCTTCTGAGCACGAAAAACGAGGTTTATTTCTGTTGTGTGTGAGGGTACATTCCGTACAGTTTGTACTAGAAGTCAAATTTTGATTTCAGATTGTGTTACTCAAGAAATAAGTGTAGTTTTTGCTCAGATAGAGTGAAAGTACAATTTATTAATGTTGAATATTTATTGTTGTTGTACTCAGAATTTTCCCTAAAGCTGAATAAAGAAACATTCTCCTTAAATTTGTCATTTTTCCTATGCTTTCTTCTAGAGGCATTGCCCAGATTTTTGTGTGCCAAATGGAAGAATTTGTCTATTGTTCAATTATATTTTGTTGCTAGTTTTTAGTTTCAGATCTATGACATTTGTGTTTCTTCTCATTAAGTACAGTTCTGTATTGGGTTTTAATGCTTTACTGTTGAAGCTTAATAGTGGTAAGATTTTGGTATGCTCATTTAAACATGGACAATGTCACGGCATTGTCAGCCAACCATAGGCATTCACATATGCCACCCCCGAGCACACTAACCTTTACTTAGAATAATTTCGGCAAGCCTACTCCAGAACCAACAGATAAACCCTAGCCACAATACTGCTGCAGCAGCAGCGGAATAACCATACAAAGATAGCGTACCTTATACCAAGAGAAGCACAAGAGAAATACCAAAAGACGGTTGCACTATTCCTCCAAACTAGCACCCCCTTCAGTTGTAGTTGTTGCTCCCAGACTTGCACACCTCTTAGCTAAGTGTGTACAAATGAGCTGGAAACTGCCTATTTATACTAGACTGTCCAGTTGACTGGGATCGACTTCTCCTTCTGGATGTGTCTTTTACTTTAATATTAATTCTCTTTAGGCTGACTTCTCTCCTAGGGTTTTCTAACATCTGTTTAGTGGTTCACTTGCTTCCAAAATATTCTCTGCATCTAAGAAAGGTCATCTAGGAGGGAAAGATCCTCCCGCAGCTACCAAAACATCAACACTCCCTCTTAGCTAGGGAGGCATCTTTCACGATGTCTTCATCTAGTATTCCACTAACTACTTTGCAATCAATTGGTAGCACACAGCTGCCACAATGCCATCGGTAGCTCGAATCGTCTGTCACAGTCTCTGTAATCAAGTAGCACTCAGCTACTCCCAATGTGAACTGGTAGTCTCCATGGAAATCAGCTAGTAGCGCACAACTACTACAATTCCATCTAGCAGAACATGATTGTGTCGATCCATAGTAATAAATAACTACTATCCAGTGGTGCACAACCACTCCAAGTAGCACACAGCTACTATCCAGAGCCACAATGTCTCTCACCTGCAATCAAAAGATAGCTACGCAAGCTACCACCACATGATGCAACAATCTCTATGATTATGCAGCAATCAGCTAGTGGCACACAGCCACTACAATATGCCCTCGGCCATAATCATAGTCTGCCACCTCCATGACTATGCAACAATCAACTAGTAGCACACAACTACTACAATATACCCTCAGCCATAGTCAGGATCTGCCACCTCCATGACTATGCAGCAATCAGCTAGTAGCACACAGCTACTACAATATGTCCTCAGCCATACTCTGGATCCGTATGACTATGCAGCAATAAGCTAGTAGCACATAGCTACTACAATATGCCCTCAACCATTGTCATACCTATGATTATGCGGCAATCAGCTAGTAACACACAGTTACTACAATATGCCATCAGCCATAATCATAGTCGTTGTCTCTATAACCATGCAGCAATCAGCTAGTACCACACAGCTACTACAATATGCCATCAGCCATAGTTATAGTCTCATCCAGTAGCACGAAGCTACTCCCATAGTTCTCACAACTATGCATGTGATGTTTCTTCTCTCATCAGGTCCGACAATGCATTACCCCCTCAGTCGCAAGACTGATCCAAGGAACCCTTGGCCAGAGGGGTTAATCGGCATGAGAAGAAACAACACACCTCCCTCTCAACGAGAGAGGACAACCTGCATCACGCCAAGCTTGTCTCTGGAGCACCTCGAGTCTTTCCGCTCCTAGTCAAATCAGCATGACTAATAGGACAAAGACTATGCTTGGGCCATTCACCACTAGCCAAATCAGCATCGCTAATCCTGTGAGTGAATGTATCATTCTCCCTAGGTCAAATCAGCATGACCAATCTAGGAGAATGTCTACCTGATGCTAATCATCTGTGGATGTGTATTGGAGCTTCACAACACCCTTTTGTATCATGTCTCGGATGAAGTCTTGCAAGAAACTCTTGAAGCCATGCTGCTTCACGGTGTTGAATTTTAATGATGAGCTCATGCACATGTGATTTATTTCAATTTAACATAAGCTACAACTATAAACACTGCAACAACAATACAATAGTTGCAGTAAACCAAGATCACAAGAAGAAAAAACATGCATAAGAACACAAGAGTTTATCCTGGGAAAACCCTTCTCAACCAAGGGAAAAACCCAACAATCATTTGCTATATTGCCAAGAGAAGATCCACCATCCACCACCAAACCTAGCACACAATAGGGTGTTTCTATGACTGAGAAATCTAGCTCCTAGAGAACTGCGAATTGCAGTCCTCATAATTTCAAACCTCCAACTTCAGACCATGCGTTGAGTTAGTGTGTAAGAGATGATCCACAATGGGGATCTATCTCTTATTTATACAATAATTAACTCAACCAAAAGACATGACACTTGGCACAATAGGGCCGACCTGTACAACTTAATAATATAATTAATAATTCACAATATTAATTATCTTTCCATGGTGGGGTCAACTTGTACCCTTTACAACATAAATTAGGGTTACAACAAATCTTACTCTCAGACAATATAGCAACGGATCCACACATCCTCTAGTGCTCAGCCACTAGGGACACGTCCACCTGTGCTCAACCACAAAGACGTCACTCTCAACAAATCACTCAATTGAGTCCACAAGAGTACCATCTAGAGAGCTATCTCAAGCCGACTCAACTAAGTCCATAGGAGTACAAGGCAAGAGACCATCTCAAGTCGACTCAACTCAGTCCAGAGGAGTACAAGGCATGAAACCATCTCAAGTCATCTCAACTCAATCCAGAGGAGTAGACAAGAGACCACACGTCATAACAACTCAGTCCAAAGTCTGACGCACACCCATCACATGGGCACACATCGTCTCAACTCAGTCTAGAGGAGAACTACACACCCATCTCATGGGCCCTCTCACAGATCGACTCAACTCAGTCCAGAGGAGAACGACCTGGAGAATGTCACACGACGTTGCAATCATCAACACTCCCTCTCGGCTAGGGAGGCATTCTCCACTAGGCCAAGTCTCTCACTAAAGTACTTGAAACAAGAAACAAGAACAACGAAATCTCCATGGTAACCTCCATGGAATTTACAAGATAACCTGCCTGGAACAAGGTCAACCAAGAACATCTCTTAGAGGAGATCAATTTTTCTTGTAAACAAGTGCATTATTAATATGAGCATTTACTTAATGGCAGTTGTACCAACAATAATCAAGTGCTACTAAGCTAACAATAACAATGGCAATAAAGATTGCTACTCTAGTTACAACACATACTTAAACTGCAGCAATATAAGGAATATCAAACCTGATATGCAAACCTGGAGTGTGTTGTTCCTCTAAATGTGTTGGATTTGAGATCCCTCTGGATCTACAATTGTTGCTTGGACAAAAGATCCCTTCTCCTACAAACACCCTCAAGATAGTGATACAATTTAAACATATACAAGCACATAGCTCCGACAACAGCAACAAGCAACGACGAACCCTAAAACTTCAAAGTGCTCCAACTTGCAATCTAAAGGTAGTTGGAGATGCACTAGGGTAAGGCGCACTAGGACAACCAAAAATTAGACCCAATACTTCACAAAAACTTTCACTACAACTGGTACTGCAACGAGTGTTGGCACTGCAACTGGCACGAAGGAACTGGCACGAAGGAAATGGCATGAAGGAACTGGCACGAAGGAACTAGCATGAAGGAACTGGCACTGCAACTGCAACTAAGGATCTTCCTTCCAAGGGTTAGACTGTTAAGAAGGAACCTCGCTCTGATAGCATGTTAAGATTTTGGTATGCTCGTTTAACCATAGACAATGTTACATCATTGTCACCCAACCATAGGCATTCACATATGCCACCCCCGAGCACACTAACCTTTACTTAGAATAATTCTAGCAAGCCTACTCCAGAACCAACAGATAAACCCTAGCCACAATACTGTTGTAGCAGCAGCGGAATAACCATACAAATATAGCGTACATTATACCAAGAGAAGCACAAGAAATACCAAAAGACTACTGCAATGTTCCTCCAGACTAGCGCCCCCTCCAGTTGTAGTTGTTGCTCCCAGACTTGCGCACCTCTTAGCTGAGTGTGTACAAATGAGCTAGGCAACTGCCTATTTATACTAGACTATCCAATTGACTGGGGCCGACTTCTCCTTCTAGGGTTTTCTAACATCTGTTTAGTGGTTCACTTGCTTCCAAAATATTCTCTGCATCTAAGAAAGGTCATCTAGGAGGGAAAGATCCTCCCGTAGCTACCAAAACATCAACAAATAGGAGGTTGAAATCAGTGTCTTTCATATTGACTTTCTGAGATATTTTCTATAATACTTTCCGAGTGTTTTCAATGTTGAAAAGAAGTTGACACTAGATAGTCCTTTGCTTGAGGCTCTGAAGTTACCTTCTAGTTTGACCTGCAATTCACCCTCTTCTTGTCATTCATCATGTGAAAGTTATCCTTGAGTATATGCAAGACCTCTTATGTTAACTGAAATTGATTTATAATAATAATAATAATAATCAATTTTTAAGGTCACAACCAAGCCAGACACCAAATTAGTGTATGAGACCCCCTTGTTTGTGGGACAAGGGACCCCCTCCACCCAGTGATTGACCGATAAAGTCTACGGAGGTATACATACCCTACCCCCCTCTAGATTTGAACTTGTGACCTCTTAGGATGAAACACATGTTCTTAACCATTAGGCCCACTCAGGTTGTATATCTGCTTGAACTCTAGAGCTACATGGAAAATAGTCCTCTTTCTATACCAAGATCATAGACATCAAGTAAGGGCTTGGTTCTATCCTTTCATATGGAATCAACCTATCAATTCCTATCTTATGTTTGTAAGGGTACCTATAGAGTAATATTTGGTGGATTGATGTTGGAGGCTAGAGCTAAGATCCACTTGTCTCTCAGGTGGAAGTCCTCTTGGTTCTTTAAGTACTTTGTGACGTCTTTTAATGACATCTTGTAACTCTAGTGCCGCAAAGTTAGGTTCTTCACTTGCTTAGATAGCATAGCACCTTGTAATAACATTACTCCCTCCCTTTTTTGGTAAGCTCTCCATTTGGTGCAGGCTAATGATTTGTGAGGGTGGAGGCATGAATCCATTGAGTTGGTATTGATTGTCTACTAACTTAAATCTAATGAAGAGTTTGTTTAGGTTCATTGCAAAGCTGCCTAATGTTCGAAGCCATTGCACTTACAAGACCACATCCACTCCCCCTATGGGTATTGCAAACATATCTATTGCTAGCTCATAATCCAACATAATTAACACACACACACACACATTATATCAATATGTGTGTGTGTTTGTCATTTCCCCATTGTTTTGTATCTGGCCTTTCTGAAAATGTGTCCTCCCCACATTTCCATTTTCATTTCAGTGCAACTTAGATGCCTACTTGTCAATCCATTGACCACAAACACATGCACGTGTTACAATTTATTTACATACAATAGATGTTAACCTTGTTAGCTTTTTTTTAGCTCGGGAGGTACTCCACATGTTTTGTCTTGTATGGGGATGTTACCTTAATGTTTACACTACCAGGCACTTAACTTTGTAATAGTTTTTATAAAGTTGTTTAAGTGGTTCTTTTATTAAAGTGACTTTTTAATAAAGTGTACCTTCTATTTTTAAAGTGACTTTATAAAGCACTTATGTAATAAAGTGAAATTCACTTTAATTTTAAATGAGACATTTTGGAGGGAATGAATCATGACCCTTGATCTTGGAAAAGGCAAGATCTAATCTTGGCCTTTGGATCTAGGGTTGGGAAAGGTGAAAAGACACTTTTGGGGGGAAAACGTCATTTTCAGATTATAAAAGAATGCATTGGGTAGTGTGCAAGACATGTCGAATGTCGAGAGAAGACATCGGGAGGAGAGTTAGAGAGATTTTATGAGTATGCTTGAGAGAGGAAAGTGAGCAGCAAAGAGGGCACATTTTTCGAGGAAAGTGGGCACGATTTCCGAGAAAAAAATTCTGTGAATTTTTGGCCGAAATTTTTTTTTCTACTGTGGGAGGCCGTACTGTATGGATCCGTACAGTCTGTATGATTTCGTACAATCCGTACAGCCGTACGGATTTGACACAGAAATCGAGGCAATTTTTGGCACGGTTTTCGAGTGGATTTTCAGATTTTCGATGGTTGTTTTTGGGCCGTACGAAACAGTTCGTACAGTAGACTGCGGGCACGGAAAATGAGGTACGGAAGAGGCAGGACAGAGGTACGATTTTGGCACGAAAAACGAGGCAAATTTTTGTGGGACAGATTTGGTGTTGTGAGGTATTTTCCTTGGCTGGAAATGTTGTTTTGTTGTTGATATGTACTTTCCTGAAGCTGAATAATAAATCTCTCTCTCTCTCGTTGGGTTTCCCCACATTGGGGTTTTCCCTGGCATTTGTCTAAATTTCTGTGAGTTATGGGTTGTTGTCCATTGTGTATTTCCGCTGCATATCTTGCTTAACAATGTGTATTTTTGCTTATAAAAATTTATAAATGTGGGTATGCATTTCTAAAATTTATGAAGACAGTTATCTCTAGGTTGCTAAGTGTTTGACGAAATGTGTGAATGAAATATTTCTGATTTTGTCAATAAAAATCTACATGGTATCAGAGCTTTGTCTCTGGCAG
>SNQJ01S0241900.1:0-33185 GCA_010110895.2 Picea sitchensis
TGTAATCTGTGCATATCCTTTAATGAACTTCCTGTAGTATCCAATATGTCCCAATGTAGTGTGCAACTGTTTGACTGAAGTAGGAGGGGGTAGATCACCTATAATGGAAATATTAAATGGATCCACTAACAATCCCTGCTTGCATACAATATGACATAACAAAACTCCTAAGGGTGAAAAGAAGATGCACTTCTTCAGGTTTAAGGAAATCTGACACTGCTTTCACTTGTCCAACATTAGCCTAAGACATTCGATATGATTTTTCAAAATACTGAAAATAGTCCAATCATCAAAGTATGCTTCTAGAAATTTATGTTGAAACTCCTTGAATGCTTTGACCACCACCCTAGAAAATATGGCTGGTGCATTATTCAATCCGAACAACATCACTGTATACTGGTAATATCCCCATTCTATTGAAAATGTGGTCTTATGGCGATCTTCCTTGGCAATCTTGATCTGATGGTATCCCGAAAATCCATCGGTGAAGGAGTAGACCTCCTGTCCTCCTACATTGTCTAGCACTTCGTCAGTGAATGGTGTAGGGAATGGGTCATGAAAACATGCATCATTCAGCTTCCTGAGATATACACAAATTCTAATTTCTCTAGTCTTCTTATCCTACACCACCATAGGGCTTGTCCATTCTAACTCTTCAACAGGTTCTATGATTCCTTCTTCTAACATTCTGTCTAGTTCAGTATTCACTTTTTCCTTATATTTGGGGTTCAATCTGTAAGGTCTTTGTTTGACTGGCCTTGCATTTGGTTTTAAGGGATCTCATCTCTCCCATGGGCCCTTTAATTCCCTTCATATTAGTGAACTTGGTTGGCAACAAGTCCTGATATTCATACAGTAACTGTGTGATCTTATCAATAGTGGAAGCATCCCAATAATCTCCAATATTAGCAAGCTTCAGTGTTTGTTTTGTTCCAATGTTGACTTTCTTGATTTTAATTGGCTATCCAATGAAAGGTAGATCGATTCCTGGTCCTTCTGTCTCTTTGGCCTTCTGTTTTGGCGATGTTCGCCTTCCTAGTATCATTGTCTTCATCAATATTGATATTATAATAGCCTTGCATTTTCTGAAGAGGCGCAGTCCATTCATCCTCTTTTTGCTCCAAAGGGAGGCTAGGTGCCTCCTCAAACACTTTCTGTCTTACAATCTGTAATAATTGATCCATTGTGGGATATTGGCTTTCAAATAAGAAGATAGTTACAAATTTTTGGGTCATACCTTCCCAATCTGAAGTGATGAGGTGCAGTTCTTCTTGAAGGTACCAATTGATAGGGGTTGTGTCCAATGTGTTGATGAATTTATGCATCCACTGCTCTTGAGGAATGTTGTGCCAGGCTTCCTCGCAACTTCACACATGGTCTTTCAGACAACTCCGACCTATGTATCTAACTTCGTAGCCTTCTACTTGCTCTGAGAAACGCACTGTCATCAAAGTACGACATTGTACCTAGTCTGTAATATTGTGTTTATGTGTCCCACACCACCTTGCTGGAGTTGCTTTCAATTCCTCGTCCAGTGCCAACAATCTTTTTTGTGTTTGTACAATTTCTTCAAACTCCATCAAGAACAATTCTAAATGATTTAAACCATCAAACGTGGGAAAGTTACTTACTGTTGTGCCGATCCAATGAACTTCTCTGGTCAATATAGCACACCTTCTAGTAGATACTTCATACATTTGTTTCTGCCAATTTTCCAGTGCTTCTTCCAAATCTGATGAGCATGTGCTCTCACTTCGCCATCTTAAATTCCCATCTGCTGTAGGATTAATGTAATCCTGCTGTCTGGCTGTCAATTTGTATATGTTTTCTAACTCATATGTGCGATCTTCTTCTCTGATGGGATCTGTGTATCTAGGACCTTCATTAGGGTCCAAAGGTGAAATGACCCTAAGGCCATCACCTTCAAACATCATTCTTCTTTTCTTTAAATCAACGACAATGGAATTGTTGAAAGCCCAATCAATTCCTAACAACGCGGGGTAAGGGAAACTATCATCAACTATCTCAATGAACTCGAAGTCCACAAATGTTCTGACCCCATCAATGTCTACAGGGACATGTTCCAATCTTCCAAAGGGGCTCACAACTTGCTGATTGGCCATCCTAAGCCTGACAGGGGAATAGATCAACTTAGTTTTTCCCATC
This sequence comes from Picea sitchensis, assembly GCA_010110895.2. Lineage (NCBI taxonomy): Eukaryota > Viridiplantae > Streptophyta > Pinopsida > Pinales > Pinaceae > Picea > Picea sitchensis. Next base: position 2,167 of record SNQJ01S0241900.1, read on the forward strand.
AGTTCCCAGGTCTGCTTCGTCATGACATTGACTTTTGACCCTAAGTCAAGGATGACGTAGTCTATATCATACTCTCCAATTTGATCATTTAGGTGTAATTATTTATTTGTCCTCCTCTTTTTAGATATTTGGTTTACTTATCTACTCAATAAGGGGTCTACCTTCCCTAGCTCATACTGTCTAATCAAGTTTTGTAGTTCTTGTACAACACTTTCATCCTGAATCAAATTAATACAAGTATATAAGAATTCTAAGAGCTTGCTTACCTCTTTTCCTTCTTTTGGAAGAGAAGACTGATCGAATGCCAGAGGAATTCCATATTCTCTCACTTTTGGTCAAACCTTTGATGAAGAGGCTCGATCTCTTCCAAATTCCTTTCTTGCCTCCTCAAACACTTGTTTTTCTTTCTTTACATCAAAAGTTTGGGTCTTTTCTGCAACTTTCCTGACTCTTGATTCTTCTGTAGTCTTTCCCTGGGTCACTCTGTCTTCTCCTGTAACAAAACCTCCTCTAGTGATAACAACAAATATGGGATCTTCTCCATGAGGTTCTTCTTTGATTAGTTGTATTTGCTGGTTTCCTCCTCGCTTCTATTGAAGTTTGGCTAACAACACAAAACAATCTTCTATGACATGTTCGAATGAGTTGCAATAGATGCAAGTGGTACAAGGATTCTGACAGTCCCTTGCCAAGTGGCATGGATGTGAGTAGTTATAACAAATGATCTGTACTCAACCTTGACCCATACCTCCTCCTTGTCCTTGTCCTCTGAATCCACCACGAAGATTGAAGTTTCCTCTTCCTGGGTAATTATACTGCGCAGTTCTTCCTTCTTGCTGTACTTTGCCTTGAATATTGTATATGTCTCTGGACCTTTCATGCATGAGGTCATAGGCTCTGGAATCCCTATCATCATTCCCTACCGACTTACAGAACGTGCAAGATATATTTGTGGGTGTCTGGACATATTTTTGCAGATAATAACATTCACTAGGGCGATGTCGATTTATACATACCTCACACCAAGTTAGGGTAACTTGATTTAAAGGACTCAGGGATCCAGATAAAAAATACTCATGAAATAAGGGACAATGATCCTTGTCATCGCCTTCTTATTTGCATCTAATACACTGGATATCTTCTCTTTTATCTTTTTCCTTGTCTTTCTTCATATCTTCGACCTGCAATGATAAGCTAGTTAGCCGGCTCAAGATTTGACTCATACCTGAGCTCGATTATCCCATAGGGGATGATTATAGTTTCATGGTGATCTCCAGTGCCTCATCTTGTGAAACAATCTTCTGTTGCATCAAAGGGACTCTGATGAGTGGTAGGAGGGCAACAATGAACTACTCCTTGTTCTGCTCGTCATGGATCTGAAAACTCAAATGGCATGTTAGGGTTTTAAACCTCTGATCAAACTTCCACACAGGTTCAACTATTCTTTGCTTGATTTATTTTAGTTTTGTAATGCACTGTGACTCTGACTTGGGTTTCTTGAATTCTGCAATCATTGTAGTTTTGATCTGGTTCAGCGGTTTGGGCTGGGAAACTCCTTGGAAAAAATTCATGTACTAGCTCAGTGTGCGGTCTCTCAGGGTAGTGCTGAACTGATCTTGTTTAACAACTTCATCGGTGATATTATTAATACTCCATACAACTTCACATAGGAACCAATGCTGCTCAGGATCTTCAGATCCATCTCCCTTAAAGGTGGGTAACCTCATCTTGTCGGCCATAAATCTTGCTAGGTTTCCTGACTAACTATGCGCTGAACCACTTGTACCAGTGCTTTGAGTGCTATGATAAATTAGGTTACTCTAGTTACTTAATGCCGTTGAAACAACAAAAAGAGTAATAGTAATTACTTCAACGATCTGCGTAGTTCCTGAAATTTCTAGCTCTTCTCGGAGAGGTTCTTTAGTCTTTTCTTTTCTTGGTCCAATGGATCCTGAATTTTCTTCACTCAATAGCTCTTCCTCTTCCCCACTATAGAATCCTTCTTCCTACAGAAGAGGTTCTTGATCTCACTCAAACAAGTTCACCAAAGGAACTTCTCTGAATATCCTTCCACTGCACGTATGTCCGATCTCTGTGTCGCTGTCGCTGTCTGATTTTTTGAACATTAGCTCTTCAATTTGACCCACTACTGTATCTTCAAGATGTTGTTCTCATGCAATAGGATCTTGATCTTCAATTTTAGAAAATGTAAAATATTTCCTCTAGGTCCCTTAAAGAAATATCTCTCTGCTTGGCTATATGACTCTACTCTGTCAATATAAAACTTGGTGATATACCCTCCAATGGTACTATCAAACCAGTGATCCACTGCTCTTGACATAGTTTTTCAACTCTCTTAACCTTCTGGATCAACACTGACGTCCAAACCACAGGTGGCTTAGATCTGATCTTGAACTGGGTATCTGCTAATCTGTCTAACCACTCGTGTCACTCCTTATGAATCCCTCCAAAGAAAATCTCATGTATATCAGTAAAGATATACCTTCCCAACCAATCCTCTGTACTAAGATTAGGGTTCTTTTTCTGGGCTTCAATGAAGTCCTTTTCTTGATCTTCTATCCACTTATGAATCTTTGTCTTCGATGGAAACCACCTTGAAATTCCCTCAAGAAGATCCCAGTCTCGACAACGGAACCATTTGTTGGCACAGGGGCAGACCCGGGGTTCAATACTCAAAAGCGCACCAACAAGCCCTAACTACTTTCCCTTTCGACAACACCTGCGAGGCAGATGTAGTCTCACCCGAAGTAGCTATAGGGGGTTACAAGACACATATGTCTACAACTAGAAGGAATGTAAAGTGGATTCAAAGAAACAACACACATCAAACTAGTATTATTTTATCTTCCTTAAACCTACTGCGCAAGTTATATTTCAGATCTAACACAATATCACAATAGAAACATATCAATTGACAGAGAACAAAAAATTAATCATACATAACACAAGATATACGTGTTTCACCCTCTCCCTAGGGATATGTCCACAGAACTATGCTTTATAATATATTATGATGAAAGAATACAGTTCTATCTACGCTCTTAGCTAGCAAATCTTCTCTCTTCTCTCTTCTCTCCCTTCCCTGCGAACCCAGCTGCAAGGTTGATCTTCACACCCAGCTGAAGATCTACAATACCTGAAGGTTCTTGACATACAACAGTTCTCTCTCAATAGAAATCCCTTCTCATAACATAATCGAGCATCAAACTCTGAACTAACTCTCTTCCCTCATCTAGGTTCTTATTTATACATTACAATCACTAACCGACAACCTTAGGCCAAGACCTAAGTTCCAAAATCCTAGATACCAAAACCTTAGGTGTCTAAAACCCTAGGTCAACTTGGCCCTCTTTTCAGGGCTTCACCAATCTGTCTTTCCTTCCTTGTCGCGTGGTGCTCCAAAGCATCCAACGATGGATTTTTCCTCTTGCTGAGTTGTCCACGATCTGTCTTCCTTGCATATATGTCATCCTCGGTCTCCTCGTCCAACAACTTGATTTTTCTTGCTTTGCTCCATCTTTTCTGCTCTTCTGCTCACTTCGACCCAGTATCAGTCACTGTGTCTTCCACATAGTTCACATTCCTTCTTTCCTGCCTTAATATTTGCTTACTTCCATACCCAAGGGCCAACACCTTTCCTCTGGTGGTTTCATCCTCCATTGTGTCCTACACTTCTCCATATGTTCCACTGGTGTTCCTTGTCCACCATACCTCTGCATTTTATTTCTCCCTTATTCTGTGCCAAATCTAATGTGCAATATTCATTTACACTGATACCAGTCCAAAATTGTTTCTTTGTGCACACCCCACTATCTTTTAAGTGTTTCCTTGAGTGCAATATATAGGGCTAAGAACCTCTAATTTTCTAACACTTCATCTTCATATTTTGTCAATAATTCCTCTAAGTCATTTATCCCATGAAAAATGGGAGGTTCTCTTATTTCTGTACCAACCCATCTTACTGTACGATCTATTCTTGTGCACCTCCTTGTGGAAACTTCATGTAATCATTGTTTCCAACTCTCCAAACCTGTGTCTGATTCAAAAGAACATGATGTAATTCTTCTCTAGCTGAGTACCCCATCTCCAGTTGGTTTAACATAATCCTCTTATCGCACGGTGGTTTTGTATAATTGGTTTATTTATTCCAAGTCCAAACAAGTGGCCTCTACAAACCTTTCTCCTTCTAAAGGATCCCATGGTGCAATGGCTCTATATTCACCTGAATCAAAATTATTTTTTCTTGTCTTCAATTTGATTATATCCTGTTATCAAATTCCCAATCCAATCCAAGTAAGGATGGGTAAGGTGTTGTTCCATCCACTATCTCTATTACTTCAAAATTTTCCATAGTGCACACTCCATCCAAATCTACATCCACTATCTCTATTACTTCAAAATTTTCCATAGTGCACACTCCATCCAAATCTACTGTTACACCTTTAAGTCTTCCAATAGTTAAAACTCCTTTTTGAGTTGATAGTTTCAACTAGACATGTTAATAACCTAGGGTAGGTTCCCCTAGACACTACCACGTATTCTTAGGTAAGACATTTACTTCATAGCCTAAGTCCAGTATAACATCACCCATATTGAAATCCCTAATCTTGGCATTCATTTCGAATTCTCTGCTTGTGGTTCTTCTTGCATGGAGATGATTTACTATTTTGTGCTCTAAATTCCCTTCTACCTCTGTGTTACATCTTTCTAGCATATTCTATACGACCTTAAAAAATGATGGGTCATTCAATAACTTAACACATGATTGCATAAAAGTCTTTATGGTACTTACTTGATCTAGAGGTTTTTCTTTATTGGTATGGTCCATTGAGAATGGCATCCCATATATTTGTGGGTTATGAGTTTACTTCGCGGTTGATGTAGATGCAATGTTATATTTGAGAAACTCCTGTATGTCCTCCTTAAATATTTCCTTTTCTTTCCATGCATCAAACTACTTTTGTGGCTCAATGTTCTTCTTAACCCATTGGTGCTGAGTTGGATCTCGTGTTACTGCATCAGTTCCTAGCTTGGATCCTCCTCGAGTGACTATATTGATGTTTCACCCATCATCCCTGGCTTCTGCAGAAATCCATTGGACATTCTGATTGTTCTGGTTCCTTTTTTCCTGGATATTCTCAAAGAGTGTTGTGCATTATTTAGTGTCATGGTTTGCTGCACGACAATACATACATGTCGCTAGTGGGAGTGGACAATCCCTTGCATAATGTCCTGGTTGTTGGAAATTGTGGCACACTACTGGTCCTCTACCTCATCCAAATCCTCTTTTGACTAGTCCTCTAACTCTATATCCACCTCCATCTCCATGTGGTGAATTGTACTGAGGTACCTGGTTATACTGCACGAGGTTATACTGTGGCTACCCATTATTTTACTACGACTGCGCATTATTGTATTGCTGTTGCACATTGTTGTATTGCTGCTGCACATTGTTGTATGGTGGTTTTACTTGGATGAATTGAGTTGCATCTTGTCCTGTCATCATTTCTTCTTGCACCCTATAAGTATCTGAATTTATTTCCCTCATCAGTGCCATCATTATACAATCCTTATCATCACGACCCACTGATTTACAAAAATTGCAATATGAAAATTTTGGTACTGTCTTATATTTTTGCATCATTGGACAATGATATGGATCATGCCCATGCATTTTGAAAATCTCCCACCATGGTCCTCCTATTGGCAATGGGTTTGGCACCACTATATCCATGTACTGCATGAAAGTTGAACATTCATTCTTACGGTGCCATTCTGTCTTGCATAGGGTACACCAAACAACTTCTCTTTTCTCTTTACCCTTATTCTGGTTAAGTTTGAAATGTTATATTATTCAAATCCTCCTTTGGCTCCTCTATTGATGGATATGTTTGCTGATACTGATTCTCTTCCAGTTGTAAGGCTACCTGTAGATCCTTTGCGTGAGTTTGGAACTTCTGTTGTCTTAATGGGTATTTCAAATATGGTAACAATGAGACAAATAAATGCCTATGTTGCATGTCAGTAATTGCATATTTCAACTTTCTTTCAGATGTTTAAACCTCTTATCAATCTCCCAAACATACTCACCTAGTTTTTTCCTTATTTCAGTCATTTCATTCATATACTGGTATTTTGAGATGGGATTCTGAAATTCATTTACCATCAGTTTTTTCATGTCTGCAATAGTCTTTGGTATTCCCTGTGGACTGTTTACATCTAAGCTCATATACCAATCCAGTGTGTGGTCTCTTAGTGTGATCACTAATTGAATGAGTTTTGTATCATGATCTGTGATCTGCTTTGATTCTGATATCTTCTCACAAATGAATAAGTGATTTTCAAGGTCCTCTAATGCCTCTCCCTGAAATTCTGGTAATATGATCGTGGGATCATATCCTGCCATTTTGAACTGTGTTGAACTACTACCTCCATGCGGTGTAGATAATTGACTGTTACTTCCTGAACTGGATCCCCCAGTTGATGGTCCTTGATTGGATGACTCTCCTAGTTTCTTTCTTCAACTAAAATTCGGTTGTCTAAACACTGATGTTCTTTCTGGTGTATTAGTCGCACATGGGGTTGTAGGTTCCACACTGACGGTGATTTGTATTGGAGTTCTGCCTTCTGTCCCTGACCTTGGACCTCCTATTTTTCTTTCATATTTTGCGTGCATGATTTACTCAATCTTCTCCACAGACTGGAGATCCTCTACCTCTTCTTAATCTCTTGCTAAGCTCTCTCCATCAACTATGGCTTTCTTCTTGTTATTCATTTTATATTGGTAGGGTATTTCGTTGTGCGTCTTTCCATATTTTTCCATTATCTTCTTTATCTGGTATTCTTCCATAATGATTGGGTCCATGGCCTCCTTCTTTCATTTATCCATGTCCTTTTCCATATCTCAACCTCCTGTCAGTGCTTCCCCCTTTACCCCATGCACACAAGGAAGTTTAGCTGTCTGATTCCATGGTAATCACATCGTTTTCATACAATAAAATATTGATTGAAGTATACAATGATTGGATGTACCTACCTCTAGGTCCATTGAAAAAATATTTCTCTGCTACGGTGTAGGACTTCGTGGTATCTACTGCAAATTCGACGATAAACCCTGCAACAATACTGTCTAACCATAAATATACTGCACGCGTAAATTTGTTATTAACTTGATGTAATTGCACAATTTCCAGAGGATTCCACTCCAGTTGTCTGATTCGGTTTGTAGGGTGGTTTTCCTTTAATATCAATAACCACTCCTACAACAAATGTGGGAAATCATAGAAAATGCCTCATGCAATCCGTTAAACATGTATTTGTCGAGATATTTGTGTGGTGTTAACTTAGTTTTTTTGTTGTCTTTCTGGCAAACTCAAGTTCCTTTGTTTCCAACCATCTTCCAATCTACGCCTTCATTGGATTCCATGGCATGAACATTCCCTTCTATACTTTCATTCTCTGCACGTTTCTTCCATGGATCTCGTCCACTCAATCTTGTGCATTTCCAGCAGGCAACAGAACCATTTGTTGGTCATTCTCTTTCACTTCTTCTTGGGATGACCCATGTTCATATCTCAATAGGTTTCCAACAAAACCCTAAAAAACTATCGGCCCTCCTGGTAAACCAGAAGGAAACATTGCACATAGGGTGCACAACGCTGTCTCACCTAAGATATCTTTTATGGGTGGCTGCAATACTCAAGTGTTTGCAGTGTATGAATGAGTGGGGATCTGGGATTGTGTTCCTTCTTCCTTGTGCATTATCCTTCTTAATTATTCAATTAATTCTCCTATTTATTCATATTTAAATCTATGCATGCATGATGGTATTCCTAGTTTATCCATCCATTCATAAGCTAATGATCAATAGAAAATAACATTCATTAAAAATTATAGATAACAAAAAGGTTACCGTGGTTCACCCCCTCCTGGGGCTATGTCCACAAATATTTGGCTCTCTGCTCTTTTATTTATTCTGCTGCAAAATCTTGCGCTGTGCACATTACATAATCAGTAATACAATCAAGATGAGGGTAAGAACCCTCTATGAGGTAGAATCAATCACACCAGGGTCCTCAACCTGTGACCTAACCCTCAACAATAGCTATTCGACACTTCTACAAGACTTATTATGATCAACAATCTGCATAGTCACAATAATCATCTCTCTTTTTCTCTACTAACCTCTATCTCACACACATATACTTCCACACCAATCTATATATCTATCTCTCTATATCTTTCCTAGACCTCCTAGGTACTTATTTATATTACTTTATGGTTTATATCCGTTATGATATTTTTCAAAAAACCTAACCCTATCATGGTTAGGTTTGTATGCTTGTGCGCCATGTTTCTTTTTCCCTTGCATGTTTTTTTTCCTTCTTTTTCTGCCTGCTGCTTTCTTTCCACCTGTTGCGCACTCCAACATTAGGTCTTCCTTTCCAAAATTAGGTCTTTCCCAAAACAGATATTTTCTCCAAAAATAGGCCTACACGCCAAAATAGACCTTTTCTCCCAAAATAGGCTTCCTTCTCCAAATAGGCCTGTACCCAACATTGCATCAGTAAAAATAGAGCACAAATAAGTAAAAATTGAAAACTTTAGAATGTTGTAACTTTTTGCTGAGAACTCAGAATGAGGCATAAATATATTTGTTGGAAATATGATTTATAGAAGAATATATATAATCAATAAAAATTAGATTCGAATGCATTGATACCTCTCATAAATTCGGTTAAAGAATGACATGTAATCTAATTAATCAAATGGGACAGGGCTGTTGGTTGATTGGAAACTGCACTTTCTATTAAGGCATATAGGTTATTAGGCAAGTCACCGGTTCGAGCCTTGATGAAACATGCACAAAGGTTGTCCCCCCAGCTGGTCGCACCTAGCATTTATAGTGGTATCCATTGGAATTGACCCCGTGTCACGTGAGTACGAGACGAGCACTGTTTCCAATTCCTCTAGTAAAAAAAAATCTAATTAATCAAATATTTTACAATATGCATGATTCTAAAAATAATTGTTACATGCACATTTTTTTTATGATTAGAGGTACATGAGAAAATATATGTTTCCTATACAAGGACTAGAGATATGGAGGATGCCTGGGGATCTTACACCCACGAGTATGAGATTAGAGATTTACATATCAGCTTGGGAAATGCAGAGACTGAATCCAATGGACGAAGAAGTAGGGTGAAGACAGTAGAGATGAATGATACTATGAGAAGCTTGCAAAAAATAAGTGCAGAGCTATAGAGTAGAAAATGAAAGGACAATAAGAGCCCAGACATAGATGCTACAAATTATGAATATGTTGCAAATACAAGTCAATAAATATTCTGGCACAAAATAAGCAACCTGTTATCATGTAATCTGTACTTTCCCAAAGCCCAAGGAAAGTAAGGGAGATTGGGATAGCAAACATGATATCCTATCACTATCACCTTAATAGGAAATCCCCACTTTTTAGGGATAGGAAATCTCTACCCCAGGGGAGGCATCCCCAATAACCTAAAGGGATAAAAAATTAGGGTTATGGTCAATATATATTCCCCCTTCTTACTGGTTACCAAAGTTACTAAGTCTATGTCTATGAATTTAGGTTAATGAAGTGCTTGATGTACCTGCCCAAAACAAGACAATATAGAATGCATATACAATGATCCCAAGTACAAATATGATAATAATACCTCAATAGACAATAGAAAATGACAATAAGTGCTAGCTGATATAAAATTGCAACAATATAATAGTTTACAATAGAAAAGAGTAATTTTCAATAGCTGCAAGAAATATGCCTAAAACATTCTTGAAAAGACAATGAAAAGATAATATTTATTATATAGAATTATAATGACATGTCACAAAAATATTATGAAGTGATTAGCTAGTATTTAAAGTCAATTATGAATAAAATTTACTGCATTTAGATGGCTGTATAAATAATTTATAACAACATCAACAAAGTTATAGATCTAAGCTAAGTTAGTGTTATAATTTGCTAGTCCAAGCTTAAGAGAATAGAGTTTAAGTGTTTGATCAATCCACCAACAAGGGAGAAGTGGGAACTAGTGCGTGCCTTTTAGAGCTTATGGAGTCAATTTTATCAGCACAATAACTTGGAGAAATAACAATGATTATAATTGTCTAAGAGATGAAAAGGTGGAAGCTTTAGGAGTAGCACCTTAAGTCCTCAAGTACGAAGGCCTTAAGAGAAGGTTCAACTAGGGTGTAGGAACTTCTAGACCTTAGTGATTTCTCCTATCCTTAGACTCTTGAAATATATTTAATGCAATAAGACCTAGACAAATATTCTAAAGTGCTATCACTTTAGGGGTCTAGAAGTTTGTCCATACAAGATCTTTTTAGGCAAGACTAGCAAAACAAAGAGAAAGAAAGAAGCACCTTATGTTTCTTACTCCTAGGGTTTTCAAGAAAGAAATTTCTTAATCTTAAATATGAACAAGTAAACATACCACAAACATTTATCATGAAATGAAAATTGCAGATTTACTTCACCAAGAATAATCAAGCATAAAAACCCTAGATTTTCCAAAATTCCACCAAGAAATGATCCAAAATTCATCCAAATAAGTCTCGAAGAAAGTGTGCCTCAAACATTCAACCAAGTACCCCCCAAAGGGTGCCAATTTCAATCCCCCTCTTGTGATAGGTGAGTTATGATGTAAAAATGAATTTAGCCAACCATATTTATATGGAAAATCCTGGCTTAATTACCCAACAATTGTGTCTTTTCACAAAACAGATCCTCCATGTCAATTTTCTCTTAAAATTCAAAATTAAATTGATTTTCAAAAATCAAAGCCTAAAGAGGGCGACATCATCCTTCCTAGGGTGATGTTAAGCCCTATCGGTGGGATTTTGGGCAAGGAATATGTAGCACTAGGCCTCCAAAGGCTCTAAGTCATGCCCATACGATCCAAAACCTCATCAATGTCCTTGAAATATCAAACTCTATCCCATTGGTGACGTCTAAGGCCTCCAAGGTCTAATGTCCAGGTGGGAGGACTTGGGAACCCTTCACCCAAGATTTCCAAAGTGCCTCCAAAGGAAACAACCTCTTCCTTCATCATGCAATATGGTCATCACTGTCTTTCCCCAAGCATGGGGTCTCTACATCCATCTGTGGGCTTCAATCCCTCATGAAGGTCTGAACTGATCATCTCCTTCATAATACTTGTCCACCAAGAAAATTCCTATAAAGACAACAAGTACAACCTCTAGGGGTCCATGAGTCATAAATATCATAGCAAGTAAATCACATCTAATAATCAAATCACCCGACCATGTGCATCGAACCCCCCCTAAACCAAACACATTCTCAAGGCCATTATACGAATTTTCAAATTTAGGTTTGGGAAGGGTCTCAAGATGCCCTATTGGGTCAATAACTCCCAGGTCTAGGGTGTTTCCTAGGTGGATCCTATCCTAGTCATGTGTGTATGTGAGACGACGTGGGGTAAAATTTTGGGCATGGGGTTCATGACATAAAAGGGTTTGTATTGTCTTACCTATGGGTGCCTTTGTGGAGTGTGAACTACACCTTGTCCTGAAATGCAATTTTTTCCAAGCCCATTTCTTGCCATTTTCATCTTCTTAACTCTTTCTTTTATTTTTCTTCATGTTTCAAGGAATCAGTTGGGGGCCACTATCCTGGCCTGGTATCCAGGTATTATAGTGTCACTCACAAATACCTTGAGAAAATGAGAATGCTGGCTCGTGATGAGACCCCCTTTCCCTTAGTCATGCAACTAAGAGCCACTACCCTGGCTTGGTGACCAGATAATGGTAATTTCATATTGCTAAATACTTATGATCATGATAACCCAACTCAGGATGAGACCTCCTATCCACCAACTAACACCTTGAGCATTCATTATGATTTATTTTCTGGGTCCCCTATTCTTACAGAGAAGCGTGTCATTGCTTTCTCGGGGATCCTTGGATGAAGCATCTCAAAGGTTTCATGATTGGTTCTGATAATTTTCCAACTAAATTTACCCTCTAGGCCTTTAGCCCCTTCTTCCCATGAGGTAAGGTACAATCCCTTCTTGGGTCAATAGACCCGAAGATCCCAAAAGGATAGGTAGATGGAGGGAAAAGGTATGGAAAGTGACAAGTATGGTAGGAAACAAACAATGAATTTTCAAGGAACCACCCAGTAGCAACCTATTCCCGGGGGAAACTGACTTACTAGGACACAATGACACCCCCCCAGGTTTAAATAAGGCAAAGAGCATAGATTACAAGAAAATGTTCTAAAATAAAGAAATATCCTTTGCAACATGTTCAAATTATTTAAATATTAGAGTGATACATACCATGATACCTGGACTCATTACCTCATGGAGAAAGACCCACTTCCTTTTGGGAACCATGCCAGTGTGGTGGATGCTGGTGGTGCTGATGTGTAGGATGTATCAATGGAAAGAAAGGTCCCTCCAGGGCTATGCTCTGTCCATCTGGATATCGACACTCCATGTATACAACCTGTGGTCCTCAAGACATGATCTCGTTAGTTACCCATAGGTTGGGGGTAACATCTGGCTCCTACTCAAGGAAATGTGATCACCATAGAGCTCAAGAGAACCTCAACATATTTGGTATGATATGTGCCTGCTAAATCTCAACAAAATATATCAGTAACATCTAGGGTGGTGATATCACCCTTTGTCCATATATGATATAAAACCAAAATAAAAGTCAAAACTCTAATATAACATATGATCATGAGCATACATATATACAAATAGAGTAAAGAAAATATGTAAATGAAATTATAACTATACTAGAATGATATTCATGGTATATACAATTGATGCAAATTCCTACCTACCTATACTTACCTGCTAATTGAATTCTAGGTATAATTGTATAACCAATGAAACCATCCTAGAAATATATCATAATACCTGCCTTTTTGATTCATCATAACCAAAACAATGACAATTTAAGAACACAAATAACATGAGTTATAAGATTCATCATATCATATGAAATCGTAAAATACAACTCATGGAGGTGAGAGGGAGGGAGAAAATCATGCCAAGTCACCACTCCATAAAAGCACTCAATCCATCTCTGAAAAGGATAGTGAAAGGTCAAAGAATCAAGAGGCTTAATCAAAGAGTTCTAAGGTTGACTACCTTGGGCCTCATTAGTCCCTAAGGTATGAGAAGGGATGAACAAGAAACTAGAGGATGAATGACAACTTCCCAAGGGAAGGTTGAAATCCTGAGATATACAACTTCTTCTTAGAGCATTTAACCTACCCCTGAATTTTATAAGAAAGATTTTCCCTAGAGAGAACTTGAGGCAAGGGACATGTTTACAAACTACATCATTAGTGACATAGTGAGATAAAGGAAACAAAGGTATCTAGAAAACCTCATCACAAGTATCCTTCTTTAGGAAAACCATGTCCTAACCCTTATGAAAATATGAGCACAATGCCAGTTGAAAATATTCTTCATAGAATAAATCTAAGTGCTCAAAAGAATATTCATCAAAATCCTCTAGGTATGAATGGAAATAATCATGAGGACATTGCATTAAGTCATCCTTGGGTGTTTGCAATATATCTGTAAATGTATCATCTCCTTGTTTCCAAATGTCAGAATCAATTGCAATCTCATATGATAGTTGTAAAGGTGTAGTATTCCAGATATAAAACAATATGAAAAATATGAATATTTTAGCTAGAAATGGAAGAACAACAATGATATAACCAAAACAATACTAGAATAATACCAGAACAACACCATAAAGAGCACCTTGATTAATGATAGCAATGTTCACTTGCCTCTTCGAGGGGGCAGCCTCCAACAGAGAAGATCTCTATTAAAATAATATCCAAGACAATATTTATCATACCCTCTACTCCTATTTATACTAAATATATGTATCCAAAAGAGAAATCTAGAGGAGGATCCTTCTAGAAGCGAAAGCTTCTATTAGGTCTTCTTACATTTGAATTATTATTCCTTATTGCTAGGCCTTATTAATATTGGCCTTTATTACATTGAATTATATTATTCTACCTATGTGAGGGGTTAGGGAGGTTAGGTCCCTAATATGCTCTCCCCCTTGAAGAACAAACTTGTCCTAAAGGCTTCAGATGATGAAATTGTTGTAGAATCGTGGTCGAATCTTATTGCGTTGTATATTTCCATTGGACTAACACTTCCTTGATGGTGCACTGATGGAGACGACACTCTCGCTGGGACAAGACTACTTGTGGCTGAAACCATATGAAGCCTTCTTCATTCAACTTAGGGAGACTAGTTTGATTTTGAAACTTAGTTCCAATCAACTTCTTTAAGTAGGAAACATGAAAAACAAGATGGATCTTCAACTAACTGGGTAGAGCTAACTGATAGGCCACCAATCCCACACGCTTGAGAATTGTATAAGGACCATAAAATTTGGGCACACGTTTCTGACAATGTTTATATTTGAGTGAAGTCTTCTTATAAGGTTTTAGTCGAAGAAACACATGGTCCCCTTCAACAAAATGGCGTCTAGAACGACCTTGATCTGCTTATTGCTTCATGCAATTTTGATCCATGACCAAATTGTATTTGAGGGAATGAAGAATAACCTCATGGACTATAATATTTTTTTCAACCTCCTAAACCTTCGAGACCCCTGACATATAGGAGATAAATGATAAGGGATTTTGTCCATAGACTGCTTCAAAAGGAGTCATGTAAGTAATTGTATGGTAATATGTGTTGTACCACCATTCAACTAGGGGTAACCATTGAGCCCACCAATTTTCCCTCCTATATGAAAAACACCTAAAATATGTTTCCAAACACTTGTTGACAACTTCAATCTGGCCATCTGTATGGGGGTGATAGGCAGTTCTGATATGCAATTGGGTGCCCTGTATCTTGAACAATTCTTGCCAAAAATTGATGGTGAAAGTGGGGTCTCTGTCAGAGATAATAGAATTAGGCATGCCATGAAGCTTGAATATATTATCCATGAAGATTTGAACCACTGTGGCATATATAAATGGGTGTTGAAGAGAAAAAAAATTAGTATATTTGGAGAGACGATCTACGACTACCATGATGAATGACTTATTTCACAATTTAGGTAATCCTACAATGAAATACATAGAAAAATCTCGCCAAATAACAGAGGGAATCAAAAGCGGTTGGAGTGTGCCCAAAGATTTGATATTTTCTCCTTTGTTGCATTGAAAGACCTCACATTCATCCACAAAGGTGCAAATGTCTTGTTTCATACCCTCCCAGAAAAAAGAACGTTTGACCCATTCATAGGTTTTGGTAAACCCTGAATGCCCGACTGTGGGCAAGGCATGAAGTTCAGAAAGAACTGTGGATTTAAGTTGGGATTTCTTTCATAAATACAAATCGCCTTTGTAGTGAATCTCTTCATTGTTCCAAGAGTACCCTAGAGAAACTGAAGAATTGTGTGGCAATTGGTGGAGCAGGCTAGAAATTTTTGGGTCTTTGTTGGCACAGGGGCAGACGCAGGGTTCAACACTCAAGAGCACACCAACAAATCCCTAACTATCGATCCTTTCAGCAACACTTGCAAAGAAGATGAAGTCTCACCCGAGGTAGAGGCAGGGGTGGTTGCAGGACTCAAGTGTCTACAACCTTAGCTGGGACACAAATCTGTGATTATAACTCTTAATATAGCACTTAGCACTGCTGGTTTATTATGCAATAAGTAACCACTTCACTGGTATAACAGAGCTTCGCAGCATTCACTATGAACTAGAATATTCAAGCACTTAGCACCAACATATTATTCATATCTAATAGATCAAGCACTTAGCATATACACATGGATCATGTTTAACATTCTACACACCATAAGCACTGAGCATAAGAATATATATCAGATCTATCTACTCATCTCAAAGAACTTAGTAATTAATCACATCAATGCATTAGAACAAGGTACAAAGCAGAAAACACCGTATTTACGTGGTTCACCCCCACCCCAGGGATACATCCACTAATTCTTCTTCTTTATTAGTGTATTCAACCAGTTACAAGCACAAAGCCATCAAAACCCTACTGCGCACAAGACATAAGATCTGCGTAGCTTGCTAGATCCTTCTTCCTTGCGTTACAACACTAAGCCTTTTCAACTTCCTACAACAATTTTCACTTAGCCCTTCAAGTCTCATATAGGAACAAAGAACTTACAGACCTTACTTGCACTTAGCCTACATCACATTGATGCCTATATTCGACTACTACTTTCTTGCCTATCCTTCTATTTATACATACAAAAGTGGCCTAAGCATGGGTAAACCCATAGGCAAACATCCCTTTCCCATTACATATTCCCAAAACCCAAAAAGGGACCCAAAAGTGGGAGATTATGCAATCTCCGCTTCATCTGGCGCTCCATCTTCGAAAGGCTATCAAAGTCCCAAAAAGGGTAAAAAATGACCAAGATTATCCCAAAACTTGGTCAAGGGCCAACATGCCCCCAACACTCACCTGTGACTCGTCCTGAGTCACTCTGGTCTGTTTAATTTTTCCTCAAACGCCTCGAGCTTGGCTTAAGTGGCTTCGACCTGCTGTAATGCTATGGCCTCTTTCTCAATGAACTCTTGAATCACTGCGTTGTTCACTGGCCCTTCTAGGCGCTGTTCTGTTGTGATGATGACCTGTTCTAGCTCGACTCCTTGGATTTCAACTTCGGTGAACAGTTGGCATGCCTTTTATTGCACTGGTTGAAGTCGTTGAGTAACTTCCATCACTTTACTTTGAATCATGTGGATCTATTGCTGGGCCGTGCATTGTTCTTGAAACCTCTTCATTCTTTCAACTGGTGTTAAGGCCTTCAATTGTGCCTGTAATGTATTGGCATGCTTCTTTTCTTCTTGGAGCTGCGAATCCAATGCCTGTAACTATGGATTCTCCGTGAGGTTCTCGTAAGTCTAGGAACTCTTGTTACTCATCTTCTTTCATTCCAAGGAAAGAGATTTTTATCTGCCAACTCCACTATAGGCAGTTGCTTCCCTTAGATCTCTTACCTCCTGTGGAGTTTCGGGTACAATGTAGAGCTCTAGATCTGGGATGCGCTGATGTAGCTTCTGGATCACATCTTTGAGCTGTGCGAACTACTGTGGGATTCTTTCTTTGGTGTGTACCTCAATGACTATCACAGAGTGAAGTGCTCTATTGATCGCTTCCTTTACCTCCAGTTTCTCTGCCAACAACTGTTCCCTTCCTTGTTGTAGTTGTGCTTTCTTGTCATTCCATTTTTCTTGAAGAGCACTCTTTTCTTGTTCTGTAGCACTATGTTGTTCTTCAAGTACTCCCTATACTTGTGTCAAAGATTGGATGGCTTGCTCTACTTCATCTTGTGCTTTTAGAAGTCGAGCCTCGACTGAATCCATGATTCGGTGGAGTTGAGCTAGCTCATCTCCTTCTTCTAGTGTTATGACTGACAGGGGAACAGTGGAGACTGCGTGCCTCGACTGAAGTGCCTACTGCACTCCTTGGAGCTCTATCTCAATCTGACTGTACATTGTCTCCTGCTTGGCTTCCTGTTTCTCTGCAATCTCTAGCGAAGCATCGTTAAATGCAGTGATGATGAATTTAAAGTCATCCGGGGTGAGGACTGTCTCGAACTTTGTCTTGGTTGCTTTCATTTTCTTTCTAGATGAAGGCTTCTGGGGGGACATCTTTCTTTTCTTCGAGGGGTCCTCCTCATCCTTTTGCGATGTTTCCTCCCCGATCTCTTTGCCCACACCTCCTTACTCTAGTGACATTGAAACAGTCTTCACAGATGTGCTATCTATATCGTGAACTTCTTCAGGATTCTTTTTACTAGGTCCGGCTGTATCCTGCGTAGCTTCTAGACTGTCTACATCAGACAACTCCGCAGGGTTGGCTATGATAAGGAGGTCCATCGACCATTCCTTGGTGATTTCCTCTAAATMTTCCTCCGTAAGATTGTAATAGGACTRCAACTGCTACTTATGGCCATCTGTGCATGCTGTTATATAAATGAAGTGACGGTCTGTGTTGAACTTCATTAGAGGCTGAAACCTATGGAGGGTATTCAGGGTCATACAAGGCTTAGACTGGATGGATACTTTCAAATGGTTGTAGTAAGTGTGGAAGACAACATTCGACTTCCATTGCTTGTTCATATCGTTCGAGTACCATAGGGTACTGAACTTCGCTACCAATGGTCCAAAGGGCTCGATGTTCGGGAAGGTCGCACCTTCCTGCATCTCCCATGCAATGAATGTGATCAGTATGAGAATCCAGCTGAAGTGAAACTCATATCCTTGGTCTCGTGCTTCCCTGCAGTCCAGTTCCAATTGGTTTACTAGGTACTGTGCCCAATTCATCTGAAGTCCTTCTATGCACTTCCCTACAAGGTCAACGATGAATCTTGTCACTTGGGTGGGCCGGTTCTTGCGAACTAGCTTACCTGCGATCAACTGACATGCAAGGTGCACTGCACTACTCTAGAAATAGGCTACCTTGTAGCCTCACATTCCCTTCTCGACATCGCCACAAGTCTCTTTGATCCTTTGTGCTAATGCTCGATCTGAGGTATTTCCAGGGTAAAAATCCTATGGATCAGGGCCTTGCATGCTAAGCCCAATGATCTGATTGATCAAGGTCAGATCCACAGTGTTGCGACAGTTCAACTATAAGTATCGTCCATGGTAGAAGGACAACAACAATTTAACGCATGCGTTCACTTCCTGGTGTCTGCCGAAGTGTGGGATCTTCATCACATTGAGCAGTGTGGACTGTGCGAGGTTATGGGTCCATGACTATGGGATAATATTGGAGTTCTTGCCTTTAGTCCTGGTCAAATACTTATGTGGGGAGAGAATTATTTAAGCCTTTCTGTCACCGAGGTTGAAGTCACTAAACTTCAATGCTGTGAGATTATCTTGGTCGACATGAACTATGCGCACCCCTTTCGGGTGGTACGCAGTGACCAAATCATACTCAAAATCCATGGGCACGCTGTCTCTGTTCATTGCACCGCTCAGAGGAGGTATATACGTAGGTAAGATGCTCAGAATCAACTTGGCATTCACGATATTGTCTCTATGATTCATTCTCGTCTCTGTCATGATTTTAGAAGTTCCTGCTCCACGAGCAGTTGATGGAGAAGCTTAGATTCCTCCTATCGATGATGCTTGCACACCTGCAGACATCCTTCTTTCCGACATGACTTTATTGGTCCTGATATCAATGAGTACTTCCTTCACAGATTATTCAAGTGCGCTAAGCTCCTTGGACATATGCGCTCGGGGTTAATAATATCGGGTTCATGAAGTAATGTAGACATGACAATAAGATGGAAAGAAAGAGCGTAATGATCACTGGACAATCTTAATCAAGGTTGTGAGCTCAAATTATCGATTTGGCAAAAGTGTTTTTCGTGCATGGCGCGATGAGT
This sequence comes from Picea sitchensis, assembly GCA_010110895.2. Taxonomy (NCBI): domain Eukaryota; kingdom Viridiplantae; phylum Streptophyta; class Pinopsida; order Pinales; family Pinaceae; genus Picea; species Picea sitchensis. Next base: position 21,652 of record SNQJ01S0241900.1, read on the forward strand.
TAAAATAGGTAAGTCGATAAAGGTTGGATCACAATGGCCATGACCCTCCATTAAGTCCTGTTCGATCTGTTATGGCGTGGCCCAATGGTCTCATGATGCCTCTTTATTTATTTTCCGCCCATTCGGGGTAGAAGTCGAATGGATATATCGGTCCCAACAACTATATTTCTTCTTCATGGCGAAGTACTCTATGTCTCTATTCTGATATCTCGACAAAGTTCCAATTCTGTAATTTTATTTCTGCGAGGTCTCTTCTAGAACCTCCTGTAACCTTTCAATATTAGCCTTTTTATTTCTTAACTTTCTAGCCTTCTTTCCAGTGAGCTTCGTCTTGATAATGCTTTTATCATTCTGAGTCTTTTCTTCTTTGGTCTTAGTTACTTCGCACTACTGAGATTTTTTCCTAGGGTTCCTGTGTAATACTTCTTCCTTGTCGGGGATAGGTAATTCAATATTCTGGGTATTTTCTAGTGTTATCTTAGCCTCGACATCCGAGTTCCTAGTATTAAATATCTGCGATATTCTCTTCTGTTCCTCAATCAAGTGTGTAATCCTTCTGGTCATAAATTATTTTAACTCTTGCTTCTTTTGTTCCAAAACTTCTTCTTCCTCCTTTCATCTGGCTTGATCTCTATCAATCCAAGGTTTTCCTAATAGCATGGGAAATGGGGCTCTGTCTTCAACAAATTTAATAATCTCAAAGTTCTCTTCTGTCGAATCTCCATTGACAGTCATAGGTATCCAGGTGAGCCTTCCACATAGGTTTACTAGATTTCCTCTGAATAAACTTATTCCTCCTAGGGAAGGGATCATAGCAGGCCTTCTTATAGCTTCCCAGGTTCTTTCTGGCATAATATTCATCTGTGTTTCTTCATCCAGGACACAATCAATGTCAAAGTTCCCTGTTCTTGCTTTGATGCATTCCTTCTCTTTGAATATCTCTAATAAGCTGACATGTCGATGGTCATTCAAGGTCTCTTTTACTTGTATCAATACCTTCTCTGATTCTTGTTGCGGTTCTTCCTTTTCTGGATTTGCCTTAGGGTTTCCTTGATTCAGATTCATTCCTTCAAGCTTAGCGATCATTCTAGGGTAATCCAACACTTCATGGCCCATGGATTTGCAACAAAGACAACTAGGTCGTCTGCCAGGGAATTCCTTAGAAAGATGTCCTGGTTTTCTGCAACTGTAATAGAGGGTTAATCCTCTCTTTCTGTTAAATGATCCCCAACCTTTTTTGTACTACGCACTAGGATCATGGTAGCGAGCCTACAAAAAATTCTTTCTAGGATCCTGCATCCATTTGTTAGTCCAAACATTCTTTCTATGCATAGGTATAACATATCTTTCATTATTCTTATCAGATCTATTCATATCAAACCTTCTTTCATCTATTAACACCATAGCTTTCAAACTAGGACAAAACCTATTAGATATACCTAGATCCATACTCTAGAAATAAAAATTTCCACTTATCTTACTTTTACAGAGCATAGAGATTTCAAATATAAGACTTCTTTAACTATTCTTACCTTTATCAGAGCACAAAGTTTACAGATCTCACCTCTTTCAATCAAAACTTCTCGCTTTTACCTTTCTTGGAGCACAAAGCTTTTAGATCTGACTTCTTTTCTACAGATCCGACCTCCTTTCTTTCAGATATGGCCTTCTCTCTTCAGATCGGGCTTCTTTCTCTTAGATCTAACCTTCTTTCTTTAGTACAAATATTTACAGATCAAGTAGAATACTGTGCACTAGGGCACAGATATTTCACAGTTTCAGGATGAATCTTTGCACAAAGATTCCTCTTTCTCAGTTCCCAGCAATCATAGTTTCAGGTCCCAACATCAGAACCATTTGTTGGCACAGGGGAAGACCCAGGGTTCAATGCTCAAGAGTGCACCAACAAAGCCCTAACTACCGGCCCTTTCAACAACACTTGCGAAGAAGATGAAGTCTCACCCGAGGTAGAGGAAGGGGTGGTTGTAGGACTCAAGTGTCTGCAACCTTAGCTAGGACACATATATGTGATTACAACTCTTAATATAGAACTTAGCACTGGTGGTTATTTATTATGCAATTAGTAACCACTTTGCTAGTATAACAGAGCTTCACAACATTCACTATGAACTAGAATATTCAAGCACTCAACACCAAAATATTATTCATATCTAACAGATAAATCACTTAGCATATACACATGGATCATGTCTAACATTCTACACACCATAATCACTGAGCATAAGCATATATATCAGATCTATCTACTCATCTCAAAGCACTTAGTAATTAATCACATCAATGCATTAGAACAAGGTACAAAGCATACAACACCGTATTTACGTGGTTCACCCCCACCCTGGGGCTACGTCCACCAATTCTTCTTCTTTATTAGCATCTTCAATCGATTACAAGAACAAAGCCATCAAAACCCTACTGTGCACAAGACAAAATATCTGCATAGATCGCTAGATCCTTCTTCCTTGCGTTACAACACAAAGCCTTTTCCAACTTCCTACAATGACTTTCACTTAGCCCTGCAAGTCTCATATAGGCACAAAGCACTTACAGACCTTACTTGCACTTAGCCTAGATCACATAGATGTCGATATTCGACTACTAATTTCTTTCTTATCCTTCTATTTATACATACAAAAGTAGCCTAAGCATGGGTAAATCCATGGGCCAACATCCCTTTCCCATTACATATTCCCAAAATCTAAAAAGGGACCCAAAAGTGAGTTGAGATTCCACAATATCCGCTTCGTCTGGTGCTCCATCTTCGACAGGCCGTCGAAGTCCCAAAAATTGTCAAACATGACCAAGATTATCCCAAAACTTGGTCAAGGGCCAACAGTCTTGCAACCATTCCTGACAAACAACTTGGAGCCAATCTGGTACAATGAAGGAAAGGGAGGAAAGGTACCCGTATTCTTCATATATTTTCTGGGAAAGAGCATCAACCACTACATTTTCCTTTCCCTTCTTGTAAATTATCTCATAATCATATCCAAATAGCTTGGTCATCCATTTTTGTTGCACTGGGGATTAATTTCGTTGTTCCAGGAAACACTTGAGACTCTGATGATCAATTTTGTTTTGGAATCGCTGACCCAATAAATAAGGACGCCAGAGATCCACAACATCCATAATATCTAACATTTCCTTTTCATAAATGGATTGGCCTAAATGTCACTTTGAAACTTGTTTTATAGTGAAGGCCAAATGCGTACCATCTTGCATGAGAATGGCTCCAATTCCTTTCTTGAAAGCATCACATTCCAATATGAATGTCTTTGTGAAGTCTGGGAGGGCTAGGATAGGTGTTGAGCACATAAATTCTTTTAAGGATTGGAAGGCATGATATGAAGATGAAGTCCAAGTGAAAGCATTATTTTTAAGGAGAGAAGTGAGAGGAGCTAAAATATTTCCATAATTCTGAACAAGCTTCCTATAATAGCCCATTAAACCCAGAAAACCATGCAATCTCTTAAGAGTTTTAGGGCTAGGCCAATATTGCATAGATTCAATTTCTTAGGATCCACTTGGACACCATAATTTTCGATGATATGATCCAGGTATTCCACTTTTGAGGCACCAAAGGCACATTTATATTGTTTGAGAAAAAGTTGGTGCTTATAGAGCAGATGGAGAACTTGATTCATGTGGGAGAGATCGGATGGATAAGTTTTACTATAGATGAAAATATCATCAAAGAAAAATAAGATAAAATGATGGAGAAAAGGACGAAAGACATGATTCATAAGACTTTGGAAAGTGGAAGGAGAATTAAACAATCCAAAGGGTATTACCAAGAATTCATAATGACCCTCATGAGTGAAAAATCCAGTCTTGGGAATGTCTTCTTCTTTCATACGGATTTGGTGGTAGCCAGAACGTAGATCCAATTTGGTGAAGTACTAAGCACCAATCAATTCATCCAAGAGGTCATCAATGATATGAATGGGGAATTTGTCTTTGATTGTGAGTTTGTTGAGGGTGTGGAAATCAAGAGACATGCGCTAAGTACCTTATTTCTTGAGTACCATGACTAGAGGGGAAGAATAGGGGCTAGTACTGGGACAGATAACACCGAATTCTAGCAATTCATGAACAATTTTCTCAATTTCATTCTTCTATGAAAATGGATGATGATAAGACTGGACATTGGGGGGAATACTGCCTAGGATGAGAGGGATGGAATGATCATGGACTCCATGAGAATTTATTTTGGAGTGGTAAAAACAACTTGGTGGTGGGAGATGATAGATTGGAGGTTGGGATGCACAAAAGGTGTCTCAAAAACATGAATGGACTGGAGTTGGGATATAATTCCCAAATGACATTTTTTGAGGATCTTTTCCATGCGATGGGAACTGATGATCTTGAGGGAGCCTACTGTGATTCCTTGGAACTTATGATATTGTCCCTCCTGTTGGAATTGCATGGTTAAGTCCTTAAAATCCATGAGAAGGGGGCCTAGAGTGGGTAACCATTAGAAACCAAGTAAAATTTCACAACTACGCATGTCGATAGCAAACATATGGGATTTCAGGTGATACTGACCAATTTGGAGTCACACATTTTCACATCATCCCCCAAATTTCATGGAACCACCATTGACAATCATGATTTGAAAATTATTTACAAAATGAATGTAACAATTGACTTCTTGGGAAATGTAGTGATGAATAAAGTTATGGGTGCTACCACTGTCCACAAGGATGATGAATTTCCTATTCTTGATGCAACCAATTAATTTGAGAGTCTAGGGGGTAGAGAAGCCAGTGAGGGCATTAAGTGAAATCACTGGGTCAACGTCTGGTGGATCAGAGTGTGGGGTGAGGTCAGATGGCGGTGGTGGTTCCTCCACAAGAGGAACAACAACATATTCTTCATAAACATCCTTAGTCACATCCATAAAAACCTTCTGTTCCTTACACTTGTGTTGTTGGCCCTTGACCAAGTTTTGAGGATCCTTGGTCATTTTTGACCATTTTGGGGCTTTGACAGGCTGTCGAAGGTGGAGCACAAGTCGAAGCGAAGATCGCAGGATCTCAGTCCCTTTTTAGGGATTTTTGGGTTTTGGGATTATGTAATGGGTATGTCGATGTCGACCCATTGGTTTACCCATGCTTACGCCTATTTTGTAATGTATAAATAGAAGTCCAGGCGATGTAAGAAGTAGTGAGTAGTGACTAGTCAGTGTTAGCCATTGTTTCTAAGTGAAAAAGTAGATTTGTGTGATTTGTCTTTGTGCACACTGTATGAGACTTGCAAGGCTAAGTGAAAGCGACTATAAAATATTGTGTAAGGCTATGTGCCTACATATACTCGGGGAAGGAGGATCGAGCGAGTCATGCAGATATTCTATCCTCTGCAGAGTTGATTTGAAGGCGTTATGCATGTAATAAGACTGAAAGAAGCTAATAAAGAAGACGAAGAGTTGGTGGGCGTAGCCCCAGGGAGGGGGTGAACCACTTATATCCTGTGTTATGAATGATTTGTGCTTTATGATTGCTCTCTTGTTTATATGCTTATTTCACTATTAGATGATAGATGAATATGATTTGATAGATTAGTGATGAATAATGTGAATGAATGCTATATCTGATCTCTGTTGGTATTCTTAGTGCTTGAATCTATTGGATATGTGTGAATGCTATGTTGATCTGTTGTTAGGGTTTAGATGCACTGTGAACTAAGGCTGAATATTAACGAACTATAATTACTAAGTGCTCTGCTAAGGTGTTACAATCACAGATCTGTGTCCCAACTAAGTTTGCATACTTCTGAGTCCTGCAAACACCCCTTACTCTACCTCGGGTGAGACTTCATCTACTTCACATGTGTTGTTGAAAGGGTCGGTAGTTAGGGTTTTGTTGGTGCGATGTTGTAGTGTTGAACCCCGGGTCTACCCTTGTGCCAACAAATGGTTTCGTTTCTAGGACCTAAAACTGTGATTGGTGGGAACTGAGGAAGAAGAAGCTCTGTGCGAAGATCTGACCCGAAGCTGTGATTGCTAGGAACTGAGGAAGAAGAAGCTCTGTGCGAATATCTGACCATTGTGATTGGTGGGAACTGAGGAAGAAGAAGCTCTGTGCAAAGATCTGACCTGAAACTATGATTGTTGGGAACTAAGGAAGAATAATCTCTATGAGAAGATCTGACTTGAAACTGTGGAAGATCTGTGCGTAGATCTATTTCCCTGGTGCACAATACTCTACTTGGATTGTGAAACTCTATGCTAAGAATATAAGTATGATCTCAAGAAAAGAGGTAATATCTTGAAGATTTGTGCTCTGAGAAAGGTAAGAATAGTGAAAAGTTTTAGATCTGGAAGCTTTGTGCTCTACCGAAAGTAAGATTAGTGGAAATTTTTGTTTCAAGAATATGGATCTAGGTATGTTTGATAATTTTTTTCCTATCCTGAAAACTAGGGCACATCTAGAAGAAATAAGATTTGATATGAGTAGATCTAATAAGAATAGTGAAAGACATGTTATTCCTATGCATAGAAAGAATGTTTGAACTAAAAAATGAATGCAGGATCCTAGAAAGAGTTTTTTGCAGGTTAGCTACCATGATCCTACCGCGCAGTACAGGAAAGGATGGGGATCATTTAAGAGAAAGAGAGGATTAACTCTTTGTTACAGTTACAGAAGACCGAGACATCTTGCTAAGGAATTCCCTTGTAGAAGACCTAGCTGTCTTTGTTGTAAATCTATAGATCATGAAGTTCTGGATTTCCCTAGAATGATTGCTAATGTTGAAAGAATGAATATGAGACAAGAAAACCCCGAGGAAGATCAGGAAACTAAGATCAAGGAATAACCCCAGAAAGAATCAGAAACTGTTCTATTGCAAATGAAAGAAACCCTGAATGATCAAAGAAACATCAACTTACCAGATATCTTCAAAGAAAAAGAATTCATAGAAATAAGAATCGGAGACTTAGACATTGACTGCATCCTAGATGAGGAAACATAGGTGAATATCATGACAGAAAGAACTTGGGAAATTTTAGGAAAGCCTGTAATGATTCCTTCATTGGGAGGAATATGATTATTTAGAGGAAAGATGATAACCCTATGTGGAAGACTTACCCAGATATCTATGAGTTCTCATGGAACCTCAACAAAAGAAGATTTTGAGGTTGTTAAATTTATTGAGAACAATGAGCCATTTTCTATGTTACTAGGAAAACCTTGGATCGAAAAGGATCAAGCCAGAAGAAAATAAGAGGAAGTCTTAGAGCAAAAGAAACAAGAATTAAAAGATTTCATGACTAGGAGGATCGCACATTTGATTGAAGAACATGAGAACAAGTTGAAGTTATTTAGAACCAAAAACTTGGATGTCAAATTTGAAAGGATACACGAGGACTTGAGACACCTATCTGTACAGGAGAGTAGAGCACCTACACCAGACAAAGAAGAAGTATTTCCCTTGAACCCTAGTAAAGACCATCAACAGTGCGAAGTTACTATGCCCAGAGAAGATCAGAATCAAAATAGAAAGAGGAATATCTAGATGAAGATCACCAGGAAGAAGGCTAGAAAGCTCAATAAGAAGAAAGAAAAGATAGAAAAGTTACAGAAATTTCTAGAAGGAACTGCACAGAAGAAAGGATTCCAGAATCTGAACTTCGTCGGGATACCAACACAACACAACATGACACTTTTCCATGGAAAAGCAATATGACCGTTGGAGACATTATAATCATTAGCCCGATGACCCGGATGGTTAGAACAACAATTATGACCAGAAATATTGCCATCAGACCGTTGGGACCATGCCGTAACAGACATAACTGCATTAATGAAGGATTCTCGCCTGTTGGAAAGATCCGTTACCTAGTTTTCTATTTAGTCCATCGAGCCTTGCACCGATAACACTTTTTCCACCTGTTATTATCTGAGCTCATAGATTAGTGATTTCACGTAGTGATCATCAAGCTATCGCCATCCTGAGTATTTTCTCTTCAACCCGAGATAGTCAGCCACAAGCATGTATGTCCTAAGAACTTATCATAGTCAAAGAGTTTGTGAAGGATATACTCATCGACCTCATGACTAAAAAGGTAATGTCTATGGGCATACAAGATTCATCGACAAGATGAGTGAAAGCCTCCCCATCGACTGCTCGTGGATCCAGACCATCCCGAGCGGCGACTGAGAAAAGAACCAAGCATACAGATGACTTGGTGAATGAGAAGTTATTACCATCCATCCTACCTTAGTACATCCCACCCCTAGTCGGTGTAGTGAGTTGTGCCAGTGTCTCGAGGGACTTCGACTACACCATCATCACTACGTATCTCGTAAAGGGGATGCACGCAGTCAGACCACGGATAGAGAGGATTCCAACCTTGAATATTAATGACTATAACCTGGGAGATTGTAAGAGATATAGCATGCTCACACCTCAAAAATATCTAACCAAGACGAAGGGAAATAAGATGATGATCATCCCTCAGCCGTGGACCATGAACCTCGCGCAGTCCACCCTTTTGAATCTAATGAAGATTCCACATTTTGAAAGGAAATAGGAGGTTAATGCCTCTGTTAATATCCTATTGTCATGCTTCCATCCTGGATATCTATGGTTGGATAGACATATCACTGTCGATCTGATGCTGATGCATAGGATCACCGGACTGAGAATGCAGGGACCAGACCCACAAGACTTTTACCTAGGAAAATCTGTAGACCGCGCCTTGGCACAAATGATTAAAGAAACATACGACGATGTTGAGAAGGGGACGTGAGGATATAAGGTAGCCTCCATCTAGAATGGTGCAGTGCACTTAGTATGCCAATTAATTGAAGGAAATCTAGTAAGAAAGAACAGACCCATGCAGGTTACAGGGTTTGTCGTTGACCTCACTGAGAAAATCATAGAAGGCCTATAGATGAACTGGGTGAAGTGCCTAGTTAACCAGCTTGAACTGGATTTACGCGAAGCTCAGGATCAGGGCTATGAGTTTCACTTCAGCTGGCTCCTAATCCTGCAAAACTCCTTATCCCTGCTGACCCCACAGAGCTGTTTGACCCAGACCTCATTGGAAACCTGATGGTTACTCGAGAAGAGTATGATTCCCTGAGAAGCAACAGGAATAATAAGAAGCAAGATGTATAGGAAGTAAACAACTCATCAAAAGAGACTGCATCCGAGTCACCTAGTGGAGGAGGTGATGGCAAAGTGAACAAAGAGGAAAAAGAACAAGAAGAATATAAGAAAGGAGAAGTAACACCACCACATAACCTCCCTGATGAAACTGATCCATCTAAGAAAAGGAATGTCTCCCCCATGAAACCTTCATCGCGGAAGAAGTCCAAATTCAATAAACCAAAGATGCAGAATGTACTCACGGTCAACGAATTTGACTTCATTATTTCAACTGTAGGAGATGCCTTAGAAGAGATTTTGTAAAGAAATGAAGAAAAACAAGAAGCCATGTATGACATAATTGAAGCATAACTAAGAGGTGTAAAACAAGCCCTTTATTCGAGCCGCGCAGTGTCCATTGTGCCCCCACCCTCAGAAGAACCAGAGTTGGGAGATGAGTCTGCTCAACTCTGCAGACTGGCTAATGTGACTGAAGCCTGCCTTCATCGAGCACAAGTTGAGAAAGACCAGGCCACAATAACCCTGAAACAAGCACAGGAGGAATTTATAGAGCAACACAGGATTGCACAAGAAGAGAAGGATGTTCTTCAAGCAAAGTTTGAAGAAGAAAGAGTGCAGATCCAACAGGAGAAAGAAAATCTACTCATGGAGAAGGTCGGAGTAAAAGAAGCAGTCAACAGAGAACTTCTCTCTTTGATGGGATTGGAGGAGAAGTAGGAAGAACCAGTAGAACACCAAGCAACACAACTCATAGAAATCATCCAGTAGCTTTAGTAGAGAATCACAGATCTGGATCTAAGAACAATGCCCAGTACTCCGCAAGATGTGCGAGATCAAAGAGAAGTGACTGCTTGAGGCATAGTCAAAATAATCAAGGGCCTCGCCATGAAATGTAAACAATTTTGTGATCGCAGTGCCCAAAATTATGAGCAACTCACTGAGGATCCTGAATTGAAGACACTGGAGTCACAACTCCAGGAGGCGAAGCAGCAAGTGGAAACCGTACAGGCATAGTTGAAGACCCTGTCATCCATTGAGAGGATGAAGTGATCCCAAGAACAATGCACTACCCAGAAACATGTCCACACCATTTAGAGTAGAGTCATGGAAGTAACTCAGAGGCTCCAACCAATATAGGATGAGGCTTACCAACTATTCGTAGAGATCGAAGGTCGAGGAGAAAAACTGGACCAATTCGTCACTACAACTGAACAACGCTTAGAGGGACCTGTCAATGAAGAAGTAATGCAAGAGTTCACTGAGAAGGAGGTCGTGGCACAAAAACAGGTTGAATCCGCTTGATCCAAGCTCGAGGATTTTGAGGCAAAGCTACCCAGATCAGACTGACTCAGGACGAGTCACAGGTGAGTGTTGGGGGCTTGTTGGCCCTTGACCAATTTTTGAGGATCCTTGGTCATTTTTGACCATTTTGGGACTTCAACAGGCTGTCGAAGGTGGAGCGCAATTCAAAGTGGAGATCATGGGATCTCGGCCTCTTTTTAGGTATTTTTGGGTTTTCGGCTTATGTAATGGGTATGGGGATGTCAGCCCATGGGTTTACCCATGCTTAGGCCTATTTTTTAATGTATAAATAGAATTCTAGGCGATGTAATAAGTAGTGAGTAGTGACTAGTCAGTGTGAGCCATTGTTGCTAAGTGAAAAAGTAGATTTGTGTGATTTGGCTTTGTGCACACTGTGTGAGACTTGCAAGGCTAAGTGCAAGCAATTGTAAAATACTGTGTAAGGCTCTGTTCCTAGATCTAGTCGGGGAAGGAGGATCATGCGAGGTGCGCATATCTGCTGTCCTCTATGGAGTTGATTTGAAGGATTTCTGCATGTAAGAAGATTGAAAGAAGTTAATAAAGAAGATGAAGATTTGGTGGATGTAGCCCCAGGGAGGGGGTGAACCACATATATCCTGTGTTATGAATTCTTTGTGATTTATGTTTTCTCTCTTGTTTATATCCTTAGTGTGCTATTAGATGATAGATGAATCTGATTTGATAACTTAGTGCTGAATAATGTGAATGAATGCTAGATCTGATCTCTATTGGTATGCTTAGTGCTTGAATCTATTGGATCTGTGTGAATGATGTGCTGATATGTAGTTAGGGTTTAGCTTTGCTGTGAACTAAGGCTGAGTATTAACCAACTATAATTACTAAGTGCTCCGTTAAGGTGTTACAATCACATATATGTGTCCTAGATAAGGTTGCAGACATTTGAGTCCTGCAACCACCCCTGCCTCTACCTCGAGCGAGACTTCATATGCTTCTCATGTGTTGTCGAAAGGGCCGGTAGTTAGGGTTTTGTTGGTGCGTTGTTGTATAATTGAACCCCGGGTCTACCCCTATGTCAAGAAATATCCTTAGTCACATCCATAAAAATATTTTGTTCCTTA
>SNQJ01S0241902.1:0-13437 GCA_010110895.2 Picea sitchensis
TCCTCATAGGAGTGTTTTGAACGGGGTTTATGCGTGACTCATGCATGAGCCCAGTCAGGCCGAGTGTTGTAACCATGCTCTGATACCAATTTGTAACACACCCACTACCATCAATCAAAAAAAAAAATTCGTTGTTTTCTTAGTAATGAGACTCCCCGGAGCTTGTAGCAGCAAAATTCCAATCCCCGAATCATAGGTCTTCTATTTACCTACCTGATTCTCTGTACATAACCATGGTCTTACATCCCACCTGATGCAGGCACGCCAACCACGGGTACGTCCGCTCACAGGGTCTTCTTCTTCTCGCCAGAAGAACTCCAAGGTTCTTCTATTTCCCTATCGAGAAATCTGCTCCCACAGTTCTCTCGCGCGATTCCCCCTTCCTTGATTTATCGGGGAATTGGAACTCGTGACGTCGCGAGTTCAAAGGTTTAACACTGGGTTCTCGGATCCCCGAGACCTGATGGTCAGTCAACTCGCTGACTTTTCCCCGAGGGATTTCGCTACTCGGAACCTCGTGATTCTCGTGGCCAAATTCCCGGGCCTTTTCTCGCGAGGCTCCGATACACGATCCCACGTGCGGATCCAACGATCTTCCCGCGATCCCGATCCAACGATTATTACCTTCTCGCTTCTCGTGTCCTCGTGAATTTGAATACCCAATACTTGGGCTCTCACCCTGCGAACTCCCGAGTTGACGAGATCTCTCGATCTCTGCCACCTGTCCTCCTCCGATGGACGGTTCACAGCCTTTCGCCACTTTGTTGCTTCGCGACCTCGTGTCTCGCGATTTTTAACACCAAATACTTGGGCGTTCACCCTGCGAGCTCCCGAGTTCGCGAGATCTTATCGATCTCTGCCACCTGTCCTCCCCAGATGGACGACTCACAACCTTTCGCCACTTCGCTGCTTCGCGACCTCGTGTCTCGCGACTTTTAACACCAAATACTTGGGCGTTCACCCTGTGAGCTCCTGAGTTCGCGAGATCTTCTCGATCTATGCCACCTGTCCTCCCCGGATGGACGACTCACAACCTTTCTCCACTTTGCTGCTTCACGACCTCGTGTCTCGCGACTTTTACCACCAAATACTTGGGCGTTCACCCTGCGAGCTCCCGAGTTCGTGAGATCTTCTCGATCTCTGCGACCTGTCCTCCCCAGATGGACGACTCACATCCTTTCGCCACTTTGCTGCTTCGTGACTTAGAACATCCAAACTTTGGGCTCTTACCTCACGAACCTCCGAGGTAGCGAGGTCCTATTCACGAGGGCTTAACCCTCGTTTATCTCCCTATAGATCTAACGATTGTCGGGTGTCCTAGCTAAGAAATGACGGTTCAGATCGGTCCCGATGCCGCTCCCTTTCCCACTGCTCTTTGTACGTGGAAAAACCAACGGTCAAGATGTTCTCATGGAGTCTAGGATTCTACGATTCAGATTTCCTCGCTATTCACGAAGATAGAGGAAAAAGGGTTAAGGCAATTTACGCCCTCATTCATTCCTTCGATTTAACGGTTGTGAATGACCGCAGATTCCCCGACAGGATCTCATCCATTGATCAATACTTATCCTTACGCTGCTACTTCGGGACTTCAAGAGAGTCATTCCCCTTAGCACAGGGTTGTTAAGACTTTCACATGCATGCCCTTTTTCCAGGTTCTTGGTAAACCTTTCTAAGGAGGGAATCTCCGTGAAGAGGTCTATTTCGGGCCATTCCTGGATACAGATAAGGGAAACAAATTCCCGAGAACGGACTGGATACCTGACTTAGTTCAACCTGGGCATGATTAGATTCATTTTTATCGATGTAAGTCGTGCATGGCTTCCTCTATTACAAGCATATGTCCATTAGTTATTATCAAAACATTCACAAACATTCTTACACTAAAATCATTCACAATCTCACAGTGCTGTGAGTATATATGTATATCAATGTATGAATTTCAAGATGCAATACATAAAATACTTATCAGAAATAACACCAGAAGTGGGTGCAACTACTGAGAGGGGTGCTTGTTTCCACCCAACCGTAGGCTCAGCGACTCCCAACGGATTTACCACTAGCCACCCCCGAGCACCGTAGCCCCAGCGACTCCCGTAAACGACTACCATTAGCCACCCCGAGCTGAGACCACGACGTCTTGAGACTTCCATCTCTGTTTTCCAGCGACCAGGAGCGAAGGTTGCAATCCTTCCTCTCTACTATCGTCATCACTCTGCCTAATCCAGAGTTCCCCTCGTGTCTGCCTTTCAATCGTCTCTTCCATACGCCTTATTCTCTAGCGAGGTTGTGTGTGGCACGAATTTTCCCATTTGTGGTCAGGTCTGAGATATTTATGGATGGGTGGTTCACCATCCCATCCCTCATCAAGCCATCCACCTACCATCCTACAAGACATTAAATTTGGGGCCAACAAGCCGCTCTTTTATATTCGGGCCAGTGAAGACCAAATAAAGTATTGGTTTCAGTGGAAGTTAAAACCACCATTCCAAGTGCCTTCCAACACCTTTATCCAACCATCATGGCCTCTTTTTCAACACACCCCCCCCACTCTCAGCAGTCCTGCAACATAAACTCATAATATTATTCACACTCATTGACCTCTTCCTCAAGGTCCATTTACATCACATGTTCATACTTTATGAGTTTGCCATAGTCCCCGGCCAGTCTAGTTATATTTAGAACCGGGAAACCGTGGTGTTACAATTCCCTCCTCTAAAAGGAACATCAGTTCCCCATACTCTTAGCTACTAACATGAATTACATACGTACATAAGTAACAAAATCTATATGCATGTCTCATGGCATCCTCCATTTCCCCATGTGTAGAGTTTCATCTGCACATGGTCGTTTCCATTGCACCTGAACTGCGTGAAATGGTTTTGTTCTGGAGCGGGGTTTTCTTTTCGTCCAATATGCATTGGGGTTCTCGTAGCAATTCTCTCGGTTCCACCCTCGGATCAATGCACTGCCAATTATATGATTAACGCCATGTACATATTTCTTTTAATAACTAAACATGGAAACATTATGTGCTTTTAATGTCGGAGGAAGTGCTAGCCGACAGGCTACAGCTCCCACTCGCCTAGAACCTCAAAGGTCCATAATACCGGGGTTCCAACTTTTAGCACAAGCTCCACTTTTAGGAACTCCTTCCGCTTAATTCTAGGATATACATGATCCTCCCCGCTTGGAACTCTTGAGTTCTTCGATCATCATAACTTTCCTGGCCGGTTCTCGGTTTATCTTCAAATTTTGTTTTATCCGGGTCACTTTGTCGCTCCATTTCTTTCAACATGTCGGGTCCAAAGAAAATCCTATTTACAGGATTGCTCCGGCTGACTGGGGTATTACATTGTTTACCATAGAGGCCCTCGAATGGACTCATCTTTAAGGACGCTTGATAGCCGTTGTTGTAGGCAAATTCTACCAATGGCGTGTAGTCTTCCCATCGGCCGATGCATCACATGCATCCCAACATATCTTCTAATATCCGGGATTTTACTCTTCTCGTCATTCATCGGGCTTTGAGGGTGATAGGTGGTACTAACAACAATTTGGTCTCTAAACTCACACGCGATTTCCGTGAATTTGAAGTGAATTTTGTGTTCTCGCCGGTTATTATCTCTTCGGCTATTATCGCGGTCGCTTTGAATACCTCTTCATGAATAATTGCGGCGATATCTATCACTTCGCGGTGTCGCATTTGACGGGATGAAATGAGCGGCATTGTTTCATGATCCACCACCACCAAAATGGTATTATTCCGCTTATCAAGTTGGTAATCAAATGATAAAATCCATGGAGATGGTTTCATTTCCATTCAGGTATGGGTAAAGCTTGTAATAATCCCACCGTGTCGACATTAAGCTTCAAGCATTCTATGCATTGGGCCAAATATTTTTTCTATGTCCTTCTTCAATCCCGGACAGTAAAATTGTTTTTGGGTGGCGGTAATCATTTTCTGGTACCCTGGATGACCAAAGTAGGGTCTTTTGTAGTTCATCCATGATGAACCCTTCAAGTCATCACAATTGGGATGCTGTACTGTAAGTGGCGACTGTCGATCATCCGATAGCCTTCAGATTTTTCCCCAAGGTTCTTGTTGTGCGCCGCATCGGAGGATCCTGCTTCTTTGAGCTCTTTCGACTCAGTTTTGACATCTATCTCAAGTAGTAATTTCACCGCTGTGTGAATTGTCCCCATGTTTACCTTCATAATGTTCTATTCTCCTTCCTTTGATGTGTTTGATTTCAAAAATCAACAAGCAAGGAGGGCCATCCATCTAGCTTCTTGTTGCCTAGTATTGAGTTTGGGTTGATCAAACAAATACCGTAATCCACGTGGATTTGTCATAAGCACAAATTTCCTCTTCCTGTGAGGTAATGCTTCCACATTTTAAGGCATGCACTATGGTAGCCAATTCTAGATCATGAGTCACATAGTTGACCCTATGTTCATTCAATTTTCTGGATTCATAGCGTATCACCTTTCCTTCCTCGCATAAGGACTCCTCCCAGCCCCTCTTTACGTACTTACGTGCACACAATGAAGTCGCCTTCTACCAGCAATTTTTGACATAAGTGCTGGGTTAGTGCTCTGTTTGAAATCTTCTTCATTGCCCTGCCCACATAAATTGGTGTTCCCTCAAGGGCGATTGGACAACCAATCTTGAGAAATCTTTGCAATCTCTAGTATATCCCACCAATCCCATAAAGGATCTAATGTCCAAGACATCCTTTTGGGTAGGCTATTCCATGATAGACCCGACCGGTCGGTTCATCATACCCCTTCCTTGGACGTAACATGTCCCAAGTAGTGTATTTGCTTCTAAAGAAGTCACACTTGTTGAATTTAGCATAGAGCCGATGCTCTCTTAACACTTGCGCCATTGGCCCTAAGATGCTCTTTCATGTTCTTTCACTTTAGAGTAGATTAAGATATCATCAATAAACTAGTACAAATTTATCTAGAAATTAATGAGTACATTGTTCATTAAGCACATGAAGGTAAAGGTGGGGTATTAGTTAAATTCAAAATGGTACTACCACAAAAAATCATAATGACCATACCGCGTCCTAAAAGCGTCTTATGGATGTCTTCACTCCTGATTCTCGACTTGATGGTATCCCCGACTCAAGTCAATCTTTGAGAAAATGAAATCACATCTCTAACCGGGATCAATAGATCATCGCATCTCGGCAAGGGGTATTTGTTCTTATGAGCTATTTTATTAAGTTGTCTATAGTCTATACACGCCTATGCCATCCTTCTTTTTCACAAACACTCCAGTTCTTGGGACACTGGCCTAATATAACCCTTTATCCATCATTTACTAATGGTAATTTGAGTTCAACTAACTCAAACATGCTCATCCGGTAGGGTGTTATAAACACCCAAGACCACTCCCCGACGCAGTCTCTATTGAGACGCCATGTTCTCTGAGGTAGACCCTCATATTTCTCCTGTCACATCTCGGTATTCTCAGATAGGTGATCTTCGTGGCTTGATTTAAAACTTCGATTATTTTCTACACTATATTTCATAGGGACATCCCTTTCTAATAATTTCCCTCATTTGTAATCGCCGAGCTATTTGTCTCAATCAGACCAGCTGATCCTCAGGTTATCCTTTTTCCTTCTTTTCACACACATTCTAAGGTTTTATATAGTAAATGTACCAGCTTTTGGTTTTATGGGCTGCCAACCGCCCATACCACCAATGATCGTATATCCTGTGGGGTAATATTCCACTGAAATGCATCAACTCTTAATATTCCACTGAAATGCATCAAATCCACCCCCCACAATAATTTAAATAAAGTTGAGATGGCTCTACAGACACATGTTGTATCAATTCCAGACATGAATCCATGAAGAATCCATATCTGATACATATCTGGGCATATCCAAGGACGAGAAGGGGAGATCTGCTAACACAAGATGTCTCCAAATTGGAAAACTTTGAATATGAGACTAAATGCAAATTGTACGCTCCCAACTTGGTTGTTTAGATTTGAAAGAAGAAATCAAGAAATCCTAAAAGGAACCAGTGAAATATTTTCTTGTGGTATCTAGTTCCTGATGCACAAAGGCCTTACCTTAGGCTCCCTCAACTGCCAAGACTGATAAATTATAAAACTGAAGAGTTTCAATAAACTAGAACATGTATAATAAAAATAATTAATAACTATGGGTTTGAAAAAGAAATAAAGAGGCCACACCGACCACCGACCCCGTGGACTGGTTAGTCGTCTCTGATTTCAGATCCTAACACTACCTTAGAAGCACACTGCAATACAACTTGGTAGATAAATCATAAACACAGGACAAATTTAAAAAGAGATAGCATTGCACTGCAACTCAGTAAACAAGCCCCTGCATGGATGAAAAACCAATTAGAAAATGTATGCAGTCGCTATAGATAGTGAGGATGTAGATAATATACATGTTCTTCGTTATGAGTGTAAGTCACTCTAAGGGCTCCATTTGGTGTAGCAGCCCGAACCTGCATTTAATGACGTAAAAACTACAATGAGGTTTGTGCACCTTTTTATTTCCAAAATGACAGAAGTGTATCAGGAAGACTTCCTCACCTTCACTGTGTTGTCTAAAGAGGACGACAAGAGAAACTGGTCCCAGCAGAGAAGAGACATTACAACTGATGTGTGATCTGTCATGTTCTGTATACATTGAAAAGTTCCTAGGTCCCAAACCTGTGTATTTGTTTACTCAATCAAATAGAAAATTGTCTGAAATTGGAGACATACTTCATTTTCTAGAATTGCAGGTAAATGAAAAGCATCAAAGCTTGCAAAGAAAACAATATTTATTCACAGTTCTATAATTTCTAAGCTCATGCACCTAAGCTTGCAAAGAAAATAGTATTTATTCACTGTTCTATTATTTCTAAGCTCATGCACCAAAGCTTTCAAAAAAGCAACATTTATTCACAGTTCTTTTATTTCTAAACCAAACCAGTTGAAGGAAAATTAATTATCTTACTGCGTAAGAAAACAAAAAAAGTGGACAAGAAGAAAAGAAATTTACCCTTATTGTGTGGTCCATGGAAGCAGAGTAAAGTCTGTATGCCCCTGAGACTAATGACACAACATGCAACGTATGCCCTGCGAGGGAAGCTGCACGTTCAAAAGTATTGGTCACAGAAATAAAATTTCATGCCAAAACAGTGGCATCCTGTGGAATGGAAAGTCAAAAAAATCAGCAGGGCTATAAAATGTGATAGAAGCGTAGTTTTTACAAGTGACAAAGAAGATTACAGAAAGCCAGGCGGGAGACTTACTTGTGTTCCAGCAAGAAGCATTTGATCAGCGACAACCAGGGCACGAACTTGTCCCGTAGGGCCATCTATATATAGCTCTGTTGAGCTGAGAGTATTCCAAGCCTGGAACATAAATCCACTATGTTAGCTTTAGAAAATCGCTCTGTTAAAATCAATTCTAAAACTAAGGTTAAGCCTGTTAAATTACCCTGACAGCATTAGGAACACCAACAAAAAGCCATGAACCTCCACTAAGGAGGCATCCAACTTCGTCGATGCTATCTAAGGGGATATTTGAACCCTGTTTAAGAAAGAAGATGGTAAGCCTCGATGAAGATATTAGAAGAGAGGAGAGTAGTTGAGAATAAGTAAAATTTTGAATTACCTGACCTATCTGGCAGTCCCAGACTATAAGCTTCTTGTCTTGGCTAGCAGGATAGAGTTTGGCAGTACCTGAATGGGAAGGAAAAGCAATCCCTCGAATAGGCTGCGGGAAGGAAGTAAGCAAGTCTTGCGTTATCAAATGAATTTTATGCAAAGAAACTATAGAAATCAAGAAACAAAACATATAGTAAAGAAACCAAGAAACAACCTGATCAAATGAATATGCAGAGCAAATAAGCAAACCAAGAGTATGCAGAGGGAATAAGGAAACCAATAATATGCAGAGCAAATAAGCAAACCAAGAGTATGCAAAGGGAATAAGGAAACCAAGAATATGCAGAGCAAATAAGAAAACCTAGAGTATGCAGAGGGAATAAGGAAACCAAGAATATGCAGAGCAAATAAGGAAACCAAGAAGCAACCTACCTTGTTATCGTGGCCGATGAGCTTAGTTAAGAAAGTGACATCGAAACCTTCAATAACATGGGAGTGCAGATATTTGCAGTCTTCTCCTGTGTACTTGCAATTGCCTGCAAGCCAGTAAGTGCATGCTTTCTGAATCTTTTTGTGAATCCAACCTTTTTCTCCATATCTCTTTGGAGCTCCAACCCTTTTGCAGTTCTGGGTGTAAGTGTAGGAGTATGAGTTTGAGCCTCTTTTGTTTCCTTCTGTGGGTTTCTCTGAGATGACTTCCACGTCCATGTCCATATCCATGTCTTCCAGCGAAAGACAAACACAATCAAATCTGACACTGTCACTGGTTTGTGTGCTTCTGATATCTGTTTCTTAGTCAAACACAATCTGATATTTGTTTATGTTATCTGTTTCTTAGTCAAACACAATCTGATATCTGTTATCTGTTATCTGATATCGGTTTATGCTTCTTCCCGCTTGATCACCTTGATCGCCAAAAGCTCATTCAACTCTCCTTCTCTGGCTCTTTCTCGTAAATGCCTCCGACCAACTTTCATCGACCAATTAACTCTTTCGTTCATTAATGCATTTCATTTCGTTTCTTTCATGCATCCACTAATTAACTTTCTACTTTCATGCATCCACCAATTAAATTTCTTTCAGTTCTCTTTTTCCGTATTTTTTTAAGTTGCATTCTATCAATTTTTTTATTTTCATTCAAATCACTTTAACATGATTTCTTATTTGTGCTTTATTGTAACAATAAAGGAGGATTACTACTTTTGTGATAATATTTTTCTAGCAAACAAGCTATTCATCTTCACCTCAAAACCCTTGGTAACAAATTTCAAATGGTTTTGATACATGTAACATATATAACACTTTTTGTATGAGATATTGAAGATTTAATGCAACTTACGCATGCATATCAATTGACTAGTCATGGCATAAAAAACGACGTAGGATGGTGGTAAAAAAGAATAGGAACAAAGTGGTGCAATGGGTCGGGGATAGGCATAAGAATAAGAACAATTTAATGAAGGACATGGAACTTGAGATTATGGAAATCTCATATCGGAATAACAATGGGGTTTTTAATATGGAAGAGGTTTAAAGGTTAAAGGATCTCGAAAAAAGGAAGGTGAGGCTGCTTAGGGACAAAGAGATGGATTAGCATATGGGAACTTGGGCTAACTCACTGGAGCTAGGTGAGAAAAATATTGAATACTTTCAGAAATTTGCTACGAAGAGGATATATAGACAATGTATGATGAGGTCACCTTGAATGAACTCGTCTCTATCCTCTCTACATTCCCCGAAGATAATATCCCTAGCTACCCATAATAACTATTTATAAAACATACATAGGCATAGTCAAACCCGTTATCACGCGCTTGGAGGAGGTGTAGTTCCCTCCGCAACCACCTCCGATGCCAACTTGATATTCTCATTCTCCTCCTGGGCCTACTCCAATTGTCGAGGATCAGTATCCAACTTGATTGGATTGGCACACATCCCCACTGAACTGGTAGAGCCTTCTCCTGGCTTCCCTTTTCCCTTATCACATGTCACTTTAATGGTCACTGTGACCCCGAACCCAAAAATTGATCTGCAAATCGCTTCAAATTTTCCTTCGAATATCCTGAGGGTATGGAAGATTTCATGTTGGTCTTCCTTAGCCTTCTCCAGTGCTTGAGTGACCAGAGTTTTAACCAACAAATAAGTCTCGAAAATCCTAAAGTATTTTGTATCTCGAGTCCGCGAGTATATTGGGTCCTCCACCCACTCCTTTGCCTCCTCCAGAATTGGAGAATATGAGGTCAATTCCCTTTTCTCTATAAATATTGCCTCGACTTCCTCCACCTCCACCTTCGCACCGGTAGATCACTTCTCCTCATAATTTCGCTCTGCTTTGGATGAAGAATTATGTGCTCCCCTTTTCCCTTTATTTTTCTTAACTCTCCCACCCTTTCGAACTCCTCGTGCCATACCTACCACCCAACATTGTCGATATTCGAACCTCCTTTTCGACCGATCGAAAAAACCAACGCCCACTTGTCTCCTGGGTGTCAAGGAAAAACCGATGCTACCTTTGAAGGCACCACCCCCTCTTCTCTTCCTCAAGCCCTTCTTTTAGAGAAACAATTAAACTAAATCCACTAAGTAACTCTGCCAACCAAGTCGCCTCCAAGCTCCACAAACCAGCTCGATCTGACTTCTCACTACTATCCTCTACACAAATTTTCCCGGATGGGCTCCTCCCTGAGAGGACATAGTCATTACTAGGGAAATGTCATTCTCGACCCCATATCAATCTCATACCCACTGAAGCATCTCCGTCAACCGTGAAAAAAAATAGCATCGGAGCTCTTTCAACACCCATCATTCTTGGATGATTAGCTTCCCACTAGCTCAAAGTATGAAAGATCATATTCGTCTCTTTACTCCGTATCATAATGACAAAACCTCCAACCATTACACCGTGCATCATCCCACTGTACCGCTTCTAAGCAGGGATCAAAACGCCATGAATTCTTCAACTGGCCTACGGGGTGGCATACCCACTCTTCTGCAAACTTCCATCACCCATGCCCTCCTGAAATGGTCACCTCTAATTGCCCCTCATCAAACTATTAATGCATATCGAAGTTGCGGCCAAGCACGATGCATGTGCATCTGCAACCCTACTTGTCTTCACCCCATAAGGGTGAATTTTATTTATTTTTTAAATTACATTAAAAAATGAAAAAAAAATAAAAATAAACTCCATAAACAAGTTTAAAAAGAAGAAGAAGAAAAAAAAGCTTTTTTAAAAGAAAAGTTAAAAAAAAAACACAAAACTTAAAAAACAAACAAACAATTTTTTCAAAAATGGTTAAAAAAGTATTGTTATCGCACAGTTTGTAGCTAGGTCAAAAGGCTAGAAAATAGAGGCCAAACTGGCGTAACAGGAACCTACCCCACCCAATGTCACCACAATGGGGAGGTTCTTTCTCTTTAGGGAGGTTAGGCCCAGGGGAGATGTCCTCGGTAACCTGAGTTTTTGAAGAGGCTAAGGTATAAAGGTCAAAGTGAAATTCCCTCTTCACAGGTCACCACCAAGAGCAGATAGTGGGGCTAAACAACCAATAATGAAGTGTAGGCCCAAATGAGAACACCTGCCCGGAACAAAGCAACAACAAACTAATACATGCAGGCTATGATTCAAAGGGTTAGTACTTCATATAACTATTTGATATCAATATATAAGCAATAGATATTGACGAGATCAATGTTTATTAATACAACAATGAAATAATATCAATTCATCAATAAATACCAAGATGATGTAGCAATCAGTGTGTCCAATCAATCCCTTATTCAATAAATGCTTTAAACCACCATCTAATTGCCTATAAAGAAAACTTGTTGTGTCAAGATGGAATAACCAAGGATGACGTCAGCCTTATTAGGGTTAGTAGTTAGTTAGGGTTTCAATTTATAAGAGTTTGAGAGTTTGTTTGACCAGTATCACTTCAACGTTGGAGGCCTAAGATCAGTGCCTAAGGGTAAATGGAGTCAAATCAAGGGAGGACACAAAGGTTGAAGGAAAAAAGGCTAAGGACTAGAGGGGAGGGTTCTTAAGTGTTGCAATGGCAGGGCCCCAGAAACAAAACCCTAGGGGAAAGAGGCTCACTCCGGTGTTGCTTAAGCAAGGCCCCGTGTTCTTTCCTCCTTCCTTAGGTTTAACTTGGCAAAATGGCTAGCATAAAAGATAAATCAAGACACGAGAGTGAGGTGAGGGAGAGTGTTGCTAAAACAAGGCCCTATCACCAAACCCTAGAAGCAAGACGACCCTAGGTGTAGATAACCTAGGCCTGGGACGTCTCCTCCTTCTTGACTTTTAAAGGTACGACTAACACAGGGCAAGAAGCAATAAGAGTGTAGCAATGGCTAGGCTCTTCCTTCCTTCTTCAATGGCTGAAAATTTATCTTTTAAGGGACATGAGACAACGACCTACTTGTGTGTTTGTCCCCTAGCGTTTTAAAATTAGCAAAGTTTATAATAAATGCAAGAATATAAGACTAGAACCATTCAATTAAGAAGTTTTGCAGAAAAAACACTTACATATCATGATGAAATAGAATTGCAAACCCTAGTTGTAAACCTTCCTTCAAGAGAAATTCCAAAAATGCCAAGAAATGCCTTCCTTCAACAAGTGCGCGTCACTCAAAGAGAACAAATACCCAAGTAGGGTGCAAAAATCAGATCTCACTAATGAGTGAGTGTTGTGTTATTTCAAAATGAGGATAAAACTCCTCAATATATACTGTATCAATGAACTTTAAATAATTTTAGGTCATAAAAGTTAGCCGACAAGGCTTTAAACCAAAATCATATTGTTTTTACATTAAAATGTCAAACTAAAACCCTAACTGGGTTGTAATAAAGGTAAAAGCCCCTTCAAGGGAGGCGCTAGCCCCTTTTAGTGCAGATGAGGCATCCAGGAGCAAAACGTTGACCCCCCAGGGGCCTCTCCAACATGCCACACGTGCCACTGCTGCCCAGTCTGCCTCTAAGAATGACCATGAAGCTGGATGACGTCATGGTAAGGATTGGGATGCTCTGAGCCTTCCAAGGCCAACGTTCCACTGAAAAGGGGTCATTCCCCCTAGGTCGAGCTCTGCCAAAGTGCCTCTGGTGAAATGTCCTCTTCTTCTCTGGTGCAAGAGCTCAATCAAACACTGCCCTGTATCTGCCCCTCTGACGGGGTCTCAACAACCATCTGATGGGCTCTTCAACCCCATGGAGGTCCAAACTAATCATCTCCCCATGTGTACCAATCCAAATGGTACCTGTCCGTCAAGCATGGTCCCGCACATCAAAAACTACGCCCTCCATGGGCTCATTAGTCACAGGGATCATAGCAATGTTAATCACATTTCATCATTAATATTATCAAACATATGCATAAAAATCCTGATATATCATTCAATAGCTCAAAGACATTACAAAAACCTACAATACAAGGTTGAGAAAAATGACAAGACACCCTATTGGGCTAGTATCCATAAGGAAAGGAAAGTTTCCAAGGGGTTTCATCCAAGCCATGTAAATGAGGTGATGTGGCTAAGGGATGTCCAGACATACGGATAGAGTGAGAGCCAGGGATGCATGTTATTACCTGTGGGTACCTTTGTAGAAGGCGAGTTGTACTCGTCATGGATGCAATTTTTTCCAAGCCCTTTCTTGCCTTTAATCTTTTTCTTTATTTGCTTTTTCTTCTTCTTTTTCTTTTTATTCAAGGGCTAACCAGAGGACACTGCCTTGGCATGGTGACTAGAACTGACAGTGTTACTCATAAGTACTTTCACAGA
>SNQJ01S0241904.1:0-13437 GCA_010110895.2 Picea sitchensis
TATGTTTCACTTGGTTGTTTGAAATTAATTAAGAAATTATAGTGACCAACAGTTATCGTGTTTCATCTCTCGCTAGTGTTGTCACCAAATCAGAAGAAATTTGGTTAGTGGACAACAGGGCCTCCAAGCACATGACAGGATTCAAATAGAACCTTGTGAACTATCGAGATAAGAATTCAATGTGAAGGTATAATTGGGTGATGATGGCACCTATGCCATCAAAGGAATTGGATCAACATGTTTTCAGCGTCAGTCAGGTAAAGTATTTCATATTGAAGAAATTATTTATGTTCTTGGATTAAAGAAAAATAGTATCTCAATTGTTGTTCTATAAAGTAAAGGGTACTCAGTATCCTTCTCCAAAGGAAAGGATCTTATGTGGCCCTCAAATGAAAGTATGAGCTCATCCATGACAATCGAAGCTCAAGAAGGAGAACTTTACAAAGTCAATGGTCAAGTTATTCAAGCATTAGCTCATGAGATGATCAACCCCTTATGAACTATGGCATAGATGGTTTGGAAATCTCAACTATAATTATCTCCTAGGTTTGCAAAAGATGGTAACATGTATGCCAATATTTTCTTTTGAGCATGATAGTATTTGTAGAGGTTGTGCTCTTGGTAAACATACAAAGAAAACTTACCCTCATAGTAATAGAAAAATTAATGGTATCTTAGATCTTATTCATTCTGATCTTTGTGGACCTATGACTGCTCCTTCCACGAATGGTTGTATTTAATATATCATTTTTATTGATGATTGTTCTTGTAAAACCTAGATTTATTTTCTGAAAACTAAAGATGAATCTTTCAGTAAATTTAAGGATTTTAAGAATCTTGTTGAGAATCAGACAGGTAGACATATCTGTGTTTTCGGAACAAACAATGGAAGAGAGTTCGATTCCCATAAGTATGATGATCTTTGTCGGGCTTATGGGATTAAGAGGGAGTTGACCATGCCTTATAATCCCCAACAAAATGGGGTTTCAAAAAGAAAGAACAGGACAATTTGTGAAACAGCCAGAGCTATGATGTATGATTAGAATCTTCTGTTGTCTCTTTGGGTCGAAGCTGCAAGTATTACAGTCTATATTCAGAACAGGTATCCTCATAAATCCTTGGAAGAGAAAACTCTAAAAGAAGTATTCACGGGTAAGAAGCCCTCAGTTGATCATTTGAGAATTTTGGGTAGTCCTGTCTACATTCATGTACCAAAAGAAAAGAGAACTAAGTTAGATCCCTCTCGAAAGAAAGGGACTTTTGTGGGGTAAAGTGAGACCTCAAAAGCATATCGAATCTATGTACCAGGTAAAAATTACGTAGAGGTTAGTAGAGATGTGACCTTTCATGAGGAAACCTCCTTTCGTTGTTCCAAAGAACTTCCCTGTGATACAGAGGAGCAGGAAGCTCCATCTCCAAAACCTTCAGATTCACAACTTTCAGATGAGTAGAGGGAGGAGGCCAGAGATCCTTCAATGGACCCAATAAAGTATTCTATTGAGTTTCCCTTAGAGAAACCTCCCACCAAAAGGAATCCAGCATGGTGTCGTGAAATTTTAAAGGAAGCAGAAAAACATACAACACCTAAAGGTGCTTTCAGAGAAAGCAAGAAGCCAAATAAATACTCAGGTTTGATAACTTAGTTGAATCTTGTGATTGACTCAGAACCTTCCACTTTTGATGAGGCTTCCAAACATAAAGTGTGTAAGGATGCCATGATAAAAGAATACAAGACAATATTGAAGAATGATGTATGGGAAGTGGTCCCAAGACCTCAAGGAGAATCATTAGTAACCTCTAAATGTATTTACAAAATAAAGCATGTTGTAGATGGCAGTGTTGAAAAATTCAAAGCTAGATTTGTGGCTCGTGGCTTCTCTCAGAAAGAGGGAATTGATTATGATGAGATTTTTGCTCCTTTTGCCAAGTATACCTCTATCAGAATCATCATCTCTCTTGCTTCAATATTTAATTGGAAACTTCACCAAATCAATGTTAAGACTGCTTTTCTTAATGGTGAAGTTGAGAAAGAGGTTTATATCGAGCAACCCGAGCGTTTTTTGATCCATGGGAAAGAATCCCATGTCTACAAACTCAAGAAATATTTGTATGGATTGAAACAAGCTCCGAGAGATTGGTATGGAAGAATTGACAGTTTTCTTCAGAGTCTTGGGTTCTACAAGAGTATAGTAGACCCTAATCTTTATATAAAGATTGTGAAGAATCATCTTGTTATCTTGGTTTTATATGTGGATGATTTGTTCCTTACTGGAGAAGAACATCTGATAACTCACACTAAGAGGGAGCTATCAGCAGAGTTTGAACTGAAGGACTTGGGTCTTATGCATTACTTTTTTGGTTTAGAGGTGTGGCAAAAACCTGGTGAAATTTTTCTCTCACAAAGTAAGTATGTAGTTAATGTGCTTCGCACATTTGGGATGTTGGACTGTAAGTCCATGACCACACCTATGATTTCTAACCTGAATAAGTTACATGATCAAGCTACAAGTTCAGATCTAGAAGATCCTACAATATATCATCAGATTATTGGGTCCTTGATGTATCTAGTACACACCAGACCGGGCATTTGTTACGCAATGAATGCCCTCAACCAGTTCATGTGTGAGCCGAAACACATTCATATGGTTGTTGCTAAGCATATTCTCATATATGTCTAGGGGACTGTAGCTTATGGGCTCATATACACCTCTAGTGGAGGTGTAATGCTTCATGGCTATACAGATTCAGATTGGATGGGAAGTAAAATGGATTGGAAGAGCACTTTCGAATATTTTTTCAATTTGGGTTTAGCTATGATCTTCTGGTCCAGCGGGAAGCAGGGCTCCATAGCCCAAATCACTGCAGAGGCAGAATACATTGTTGCAAGTGTTTCTAGTATAGAAGCAGTGTGGCTCAGAAATATACTCTTAGATTTGTTCAGTGTTGAGCTGGAACCCACAGTAATTCATTGTGATAACCAAAGTTGTATAAAGCTCTCCGAGAATCTTGTGTTTCATGACAGATCGAAATGCATTGAGATGAGATATCACTATGTTCGGTACATGGTGCAGAAGAACATTCTCAGTATTCAGTATGTTCCGACGGCGAAACAAACTGCAGATATTTTTACCAAGCCCATGTCGTTGACAAAGTTTGTGTACTTTCGAGACAAGCTTAGTGTTGCTGAGAATGTCTCTCTTGTTAAGAGGGACTGTTAAAATTAATACAGTTGCAAGAGCCAATCTCCAGGAGGATGGAAAAGACCCTAGTTGATATCTAGAGCCCCTAGTACACTCATGGGGTTCTTGGTCTGGGACTAAGAGGTTAAAGTCGTGGCAAAAGACCCTAGTGAGGGCCCCCAATGTATTGTTGGGGTTCTTGATCAAGGACCAAGCAGTTTTATGGTATAAGTCCCTACATGTGTTCTAGGGCCCCTGGATGTGTTCTAGAGAATCCTTGCTCATGCTTGGATTGATCCTTGGTTGTGTACCTTGGTGGATAAGACCCTAGTTATGATCTAGGGCCCCCAGATGTGTTCTGGGGTATCCTGGTTTGGGACTAGGAAGTTTCTTGGTTAAGTACCAAGTTGAGATAATGTGGGACCCTCTTCTCTCTCGGGATGGTCCATGAGACCTAAGAGCAGTTAAGAAGAAGGGCATGATCACATCATTGACCTTCCTCGTATGTTGGGATGATAAAATCTTATAAGTTATATCATGAGACTCATGTGGACATCCTTCCATTAAAGAAGAACTTACCTTGTTGACCTTGTCTTATTGTTTTGAAACCCCCCCTTTGCTTGAGTTACTTCCCCCTTAATTGTTGTGTGGGTTTTTGATTTGTTTATTTGCTTCTTCCTAAAGAAAGCTAGCCTCCTTGATTTTGGATCCCCTCTCCTTGACTTGTTGACTTTTATGATTTAACAATGAATATTTTATGTTATAAAATATTATTTATTTAATTAATTATTAGGGTTTAAAACCTAACCCTAAAGTTAGGACTAAATAAACTAACCCTAACCTACCGACCAAAACTATAAATTAGAGTGATCTATCCTCACTCATTACACACACTCTCTCTCTCCTAGACGAGTTGTTGGTCTGAGGTTTATGTGGCCCCTGTTGTTCAGTTTCTAAGTGGTTGCGACCCCCTCTATGACATATTTTTTGGTGTGTTAAGGTTTTCGCATCCACCATGGGCTTACCCTCTCCAGTCTCTTGTTGTCGTTGGCCCTAAGGGTCTTTTTCAGCTAGCCGCAGGCCTCTCTCTAGTTATTGTTTGAAGTCTCTGGTTGTTATTGTTGGTGTTTCCTTTATTGTTAAGTGTTTCTCTTGTTGGTGCTCTTGTTGGTACAACCTTCTCTTGCTGGTACACCAATGTTTTGTTGGTGACTGTCTTGTTGCCTTGTGTGCGTTGCCACTGTTCTGGAACTGTTGTAACACTCTTTTTGTGCACTGTAAGAGTTAAGGTTGCTTGAGTTTTTTTCTTTCCAGCCCTAGTTTGAACAAGAGCTTTACATTCAGCCCTATTACTTGATAGTGGCATGGTCTCTTAATGTTTTCTGGTCCGCTACCCTTAAAGGTTCTTCTTGACAATTTTGTTCTAAGGATCATAATGAGATCTACTCTGATCCCTTAAAGCTTTTTCTGAGCATACATCTAAGAGGATAACATTAACATATCAGGTAAATTTGTTCTTTGTTTGGTTAGGGTAATTCTCAGATTTATGTTATGGTTTATGCTATTAGATTTTACATCAGAATTTTTAAATGTGTTGTTGATCTAGAATTAGAGTAGCAAATAAATATAAATTTAATAAGATTATTTATCCTCCTAGCTAGTGTATAAAATTACCCTTAAATTCTAACAAATCCATTGTAAGATTTATATCAAACTAAGGAAGTAGCTCCTTTAACTCAATACAAGATGTAACAAGACAAATTTGTAATTGACCAATAAATAGTTATTTAGTAATTTCGAATAAGTCTCCATGAATTCTTCATTAACACTTGTTAAACCTATCAAGTCCTTCAAAGATAGTTTTTTAGCATAAAATTAACAAGACTAACAATAATACTAATATCGATCAATAATATACTAATTGACATAGAATTATGACCAGGTTGAAAGATACAATTCTGATATAATAGTGCAAAGAAAAAAATCAAATGTTATTAACTCCAATGCCTTTCGAATCTTGAATTTCTTCATGGAATTGGTCATACAATAGTGCGATGACCCCGAATTTTTCAGATCCACAATACAGAGAGGATTCTCTTTGTGTATCTATGCGAACTTGCAGATTTCCCATTTTTTGCAATCATTCGATTCACACTAAAATATTGTCATTGGTTTCCTCATGGCATGCACTCTTGGTAGATCTGCAAAATAATGTAAGAAAAAAAAAACATGAGAATGATCTTATAAACTGCCACGATGTAAATTATTAATATCATGACGGATTTGTGGTATATTGAAGTTGGAGTCCTAGAAATTAAGTCCAAGTATGTGAATATTATTAACTTTATTGTGAAGAAAATGACACTATAAAAATTCCAATACAACCAAAGTTCAAAGGTAACAGAATTTTTATTTATTTATTAAGTAGGTTTGGTTTTACTTTAAATTGGCGATGACATCAATTTTGTAGCTTTTATCTTTAAATATTAATAGAGTTTTAGTAGCTCATGTTTCAATAGGCTTATTTAACTATTTATAATTTATGAATATAATTTAAAAGAAACTTTATTTTTTAAAATTTGAAATGCAAAAATGTTCTAATTTTTACATTTATTTAATTTATTTCTTTTATTTTTGGTTTTAGGAATAAATAGGTAAAATAAAGCCCAACTCTGTATCTTTTTTAATAGCTACAACTAAGATTTCTAATTCGAATAACTAAGATTTCTAATTCGAATGCATTAGTTTTACAATTAAATTTTAAGTAAAACCAAAACAAAATAAGGATCGACAAATGTCCAACTATGTCATCCGCAAAGAATTTATCAATGTCGCAAATTCATGATGCACAATGATTCTCTCACAGAATAGCCATGAAGCCACCTCTTAAAATCGAGAGAAACAAAACAAATGCATGCGAAGGTGTTATTTTTCAAAATTCATGAGGGTCCTCTTTTATTTTTTTTTAAATTTAAGGGGATGTTGTTGGTCACAACATGTCCCAATAGAGCAGACCGATGTATGGAAGATTGGCTTCAAGTCCAAAGAAGGTATTTTGAATGGTTGTTCATGCACTTTGGCTTGACAAATGCCTCAACCACTTTCATGAGGATGATGGACGATATCTTGTGTCCTTTCACCAATTATTTTGCGGTGATGTATTTGGATGACATCCTCGCCTTCAGCAAGAGTTGGGCGGAACACTTGCAGCATATTCAACAGGTTTTGCACAATCTGCAACAACACAAGCTATATGCAAATTTGGAAAAATATTCTTTTGGCATGAACATGATCCAGTACCTAAGCTACATTGTTGATGAGAATAGGGTGCATATCGATCCAACCAAGATCCGGGTCATTCGTGACTGGTCAGCCCCGACCACACTCACTAAGCTTCGAATCTTCTTAGGCATTTCCAATTTCTATCGTAGGTTCGTGTTGGGATTCTCCCACATTGCATGGGCCCTTAAACAAGTGACCAGGGGTGGTGGCAAGGAAAATTTTGTGTGGGGCCTGTCGCAACAAAATCGTTCGATGATTTGAAGCAGCGCTTGTGCTCAGCCCTAGTGCTCTCATTACTCGACCTACAACAGCCTTTTGAGATTGAGACAGATGCTTCAAACTATGTTGTGGGCGCAGTTCTCACTCAACACAGACATCTCGTGGCCTATCATAGTGATACACTATCAGATATTGTATGTAAGTATCCCACTTATGATAAAGAAATTTACTCCATTGTACAATCTTGCTTTCAGTGGAGGCATTACATTCTCGGGAAGGAGATAGTCATCCACACTAATCATAAGCCTTTGTAGTTCATGCAGACACAAGGAAAATTACAGAATGAACACCATCAAAAGTGGTCCATATACTTGAAGCAGTTCCATATCAACATCAAGTATAATACAGAGAGCACCAACCGTGTCGTTGACTGCCTCAGTCGACCTCCAGTTACAACACTAACCACGGTACTACACTCTTGCGGACATGATACCTTCGGATGGCCCCAACTCTACGAGAGAGATCCTGACTTCTCCACTACCTACCATATGTTGGGTACAAACACAGTTGTCACTAATTTCCATCTTCAGGACGAGTTGTTGTGTCATTTGGGCCATCTTTGCGTCCCATCAAGCAAGCGAACGAAGTTGATTTTGGAAGCTCACTATAGTCGGGTGGTAGGACACTTCGGCGTAGAAAAGACAGTGGTAGTGTTTCAACAACATTTATATTGGTTGAAACTTCGATAGGATTTCAACAAGTATATCAAGTCCTACACGACCTCCGCCATTGTCAAGCATGCCATTAAGAAATAAGGCATGTACACCCCTCTGCCTAATCCCAACAGGCCCTGAGAATCCATCTCGATTGACTACATGTCAATCCTTCCTTCAACCAAGAAGAGAAATGATTGTGTTTTTGTGGTTGTTGATCGATTTTCCAAGATGGCGATTTTGGACGCCTGCAAGAAGAGAATCACAACGGAGGCCACTGCCAAGCCCTTCTTCGAACGCATGTGGGTACATTTTTGGATACCACAAACCATCGTCTCAGATAGGGATAGCCGATTTCTCAGCACATTCTAGTCGAGCCTCTGGTCCCGGCTGGACAACAAGCTCACCAAATCCACTGCCTTCCACCCCCAAATAGATGGCCAAACCGAGGTCGTCAACAGGGTGATCGTGCATATCTTGCGAATGTATAATTCTCATCATCCACGCACATGGGATGAGATTCTTCCTTATGTTAAGCACAGTTACAACAAATCCATACATAGATCAACCGACCACATACCCTTTTAGGTGGGATTTTAACCATTGGCTCCTACCCCTGGCATCCACACAAGAAGAATCATCCCATGCTCAAACCGAAGCCAACAAAACCACCTGGTTCATTGAAAAACTCCAACACATATGCCAACAAGTTATGGATATTTTGCAGAAGTCCAATGCCAAGTCCAAGTAGTGTCAGGTTCAATACCGGGTGCCACAAGTTTCAAGTGGGAGATAGAGTTTGGTTGCATTTGCAGAAAGAACGCCTTACAGTACCCCATCGGAAGCTTCGTCCACTCCTCTATGGACCTTACACCATCACCAAGGCTATCGATGACAATGATTTTGAGCTCAATATTCCCCACTCCATTGGCTTGCAACTAGTGTTTAATGTGGACCTCCTTCGACCATACTTTCCGCCATTATTGGACACTTTAGAGATAGAAGAGTAGTTGAAACCGACATAGATCAAACCTGATTGCATGGAACATGCATCCACTGATCAAATCGTAGACACACAATTCAAGGGTACTCTCCAATAGAAGCTTTAGCTTTATCCTATTGTCAAAGTGGGGCAACTCCTGCACCAAGGAAAGTGGCTCACCAGGGGCCAAATTTTGCAGAAATTTTCTCATCTTATGGGGGAAGTCAACACAGTGGAGACCATTTCTTCCTAACGGGGTAGGATCTTTCTAGGTGGATATCGGTGGCCACCCACCTCCTCCAACTGTCTCACATACTATTTTCATCTTGGCAGTTTTTTTCTAGCTTTTCGGGTCCTAAACTTCCGAGGTCGTTTTGAGGCCCTAAACAATTTTTTTGGGCTCACCATAGTCACACTATCAACAAAATTTAAAGTGTTATGGAAACATGTTTATTCCTCAGATATACCTTTCCAACGGGCCATCGTACACCTGAAACGGAGATCGTATGAAAAAGTTACAACCCCGAGAAGTTGATGTACCAACTTACCCCATCGGGGCACACATGACTTTTGGCGCTTCATCTCCTAGGGTTAGGTTTTTGGATGTCTAGGGTTCTATGATTACTTATGGATGTTAAAAAGTCTTGGAGGCCTCATTGTATTGTTCTCAGGTGAATGTGCGTAGCCACCACATCTCTTCTTAGAGATTATCTACCACCATTCAAGAAAAATTGTTCCATTCTACATTTTACATTTTCAACAGATTTATTTATTGAATAGAAATTAAGTTTCATTGTATCTTTTTTATTATTCACTGTATCTTTGTGTTAATGTTATAGATTTGTGTTTCATTTCGTTCTGCTCTTAAATATGGATCACCTTGGAGAACTTCTTCTCCTTGAACTGAAGATGCAACCATGTCTCCATTTCTGTTAAGCTTCACTTTCCACATTGTTCTCTTGTCTATGTAGTTTTTAAGGTGAAGCTCTGGGTGAAGTCACCAACACTTCTTTTCCCAACATCCGCTCAACTTGCAGTGGTAGAAAAATATCATGTTTCTTCTACAAGGATTTCTTAACATACTCCTCCTCTTCATGTGCCTTTGAGATCGTTGTTGGATTGGACAAGTATTATTTCCATTATTCCTTTGAAAGCAATCTATCATGTGGCATGTGGCTTGCCTCTCCCAGCAAGATTCCACTTTATGGCCTTTCTTCCCACAAAAAGAACATTCCTCTGGATACCAAAAACTCACAATGCTATGGACTCTCCTCTTGCAACGGTGACAAACAAGGATTTTTTTTTTTGAGAAATACCTCTTGGTCTTCTTCTTGTTCTTCTTCTTTCCTTGGATGATCTTCTTGCTACTTTCTGTAACTGCAAGTGTAGGAAAAAAATGTGATATTTTTTCATCACTTCCCTCTTTCAATCCACCAAAACAAGGTTGAGGTGGTAGTGGGATGTTACCTTCACTTACCAATGCTAATCCTTCTCTTGATGAGAAAACTAACTTCAACATGTCTTTAGATTTCACAAAAGTTGTCCTCATGGTCATGGTCTTTTCCCTTCTGCCATCAAATATTATGCCTCCATGTTTGTCCCTCTATGTAGATATAGTAGGGATTAAGATTCATTGACTTCTCTTTCATATCCCTTGTCTAGCATAGCCCATCTTCCTTGGGATATTTCAACCAATGCCTCTGGTATGATTTTTGAAATCACCAATCTGCTTTAAAGAATTGTCTATGGAAGGTGAGCTTACCAGGGTGGTCTTGTTCATGGGGTTTGCATCTACAGTGACAATGTAAAGTGGAATTACTTCCTGGTGCTCTTGGAAATTCTAACACCCTGTTTCCCCCAGTTTGTAAAAATAACTATACTGACCAAGAACTGTGGAAAACTCAAGAATGTGAATGTGTGATGTGAATGGACCTTGTGAAAAAAGGTCGATGAATGTAAATAAGATTATATATATATATATATATATATATATATTGCAAGACTGCTGAGAGGGGATATGCTGAAAAAGAGACCACGATGGCTGAAGAAAGGTGGTGGAAGGCACCTGGAAAGGTGGCGTTAACTTCCACCGAAACCAATAATGTATTTGGAATTCACTGGTCCAAAGAACCAAGAGAGGCTCCCTGGCCCGAAATAATTTACTCGCAGGCTGGTATGTAGATGGCTCCTTAGGAATTAATGAGGGATGGGGGAAGTGAACCGCCCATCCGTAGGAGCCTTGGGCCTGACCACCGCGAGGGAAATCATGCCACACACAACCTCGCAAAGGGAAAATGCGTGAGGAAGGAGTGAAAAGGGGCAAATGCGAGGGAAGGAGAGAGAACTATGGAGATATGCAAAGAAGGGGGAGAGTAACCCTCATTCTCAGTCATTGGAAAACCGAGACACAATCTCGTAGCATCGTGGTCTCATCTCGGGGGTGGCTAGTGGTAAATCCATTGGGAGTCGTTGAGCCTACGGTTGGGTGGAAACGAGCACCCCTCTCAGCAGTTGCACTCATTTCTGGTGTTATTTCTGATAAGTGTTTTACATCTTACACCTTGAAATTCATATGCTGACATATATGCCCATAGTCTGTGCAGTTTTATAAATGGTCTGAGTATAAGACTGCATGTGTAGTGTTTTGATTATGAAATGGTGGTTGCATGCTTATAATGGAAGGGCCACGTATGGCTTATGTCTATAAATAGATTTATGTGTATATACACACATTGAATCAATTCATAATTCAAGCCGTTTCTCGGGAAACCTATACCCTTATCCATCTCGGGTGATACCCTAGATAAATCTCCCCATAGAGACACCCTTTTTTAGAAGCTCAAAAGAGGTAGCACTTTGTGTGCAAAGACTCTGCAGAGGTGCAGAAGTCACATAATCCCTTGAGGATTCGAAGAATAAGTATGGATCAACGGATGAAATCCTGTTGGGAGATCTACGGTCATTCACAACCATTAGATCGAAGGAATAAATGAGGGCGTTAAATGCCTTAACCCTTTTTCCTTTATCTTCGCGAGTAGTGAAGAAATTGGGATCGTAGATCCCCAAGGTCCGTGAAAGAATCAGGACCGTGAATTCGTGTCCAGGCAGCTTAGGAACGGTGCAATGGAGAGATAGGTCTGAGTCGTCAGATCTTGGTCTAAACAGTCGACAGCCGCAGGATCTGTCGAGAATTACACGAGGTTTAAACCTCACGTGAAGAGTAGCAGAGCGAGAGTTCCTAGAAGGAGATTGTATCAGGATATCAACGTTCAGGAGCTCAGGGATTCGGAGGATGAGAGTCCGAGTACTCGACCTCAGAAATAGTGACAAGAAAAAATAGATTTGAGCCGCTCGTCTGCAGGAGGACACGTGTCGCGAGATCCTCCCTATTGGGGATTCAGACATCGGGAGTCAGAAGAGGAAGTCTCTTGACCTCGCGAATGGTGAAGTCGTGAGAGGATCCTGGATCGTAGATCCCAGTGACCCATCGAAGCCTTATAAGTCGTCGATCTAATCCTTTACTTCGACAGAAGAGTGAACTCGACTACATCCCAAAAGTCTCGAAGACATCGGGACCGTCCATGTTGGAGGACAGGTGGCAGAGATCTATCCATTTCGCATATCAGGGATTTGTAAGTTTGAAGGTGGAAGACCCGACTCTTGGAGTCACGAAGTCTCGAGTCGCGATATTGTGATATGATCCAGGCCATTGATCAAAGAGGAAGGACAGCCATGGGATCTGGCGTCTCGATACATCGCATATCTGGGGTTCGTGAGTTCAGAGGTTGAAAGGAATCATTTACAACTTCTCGAGTAGAGAAGTGTTGAGAGTCGAGCATGAGAGAACATCTGGCAGAATTTCCTGGTGGTGCCCGCATGATTGACGGGTGGACACGAGTCGCCTGGAGAAGGGAATCAACGTTCCGTTGACTTCTCGTGTCTCGAGGATTC
This sequence comes from Picea sitchensis, assembly GCA_010110895.2. Taxonomy (NCBI): domain Eukaryota; kingdom Viridiplantae; phylum Streptophyta; class Pinopsida; order Pinales; family Pinaceae; genus Picea; species Picea sitchensis. Next base: position 12,327 of record SNQJ01S0241904.1, read on the forward strand.
GCAGGATAAGATCCTAAGAGCTCAACCCTTGGACTTGCGAAGTCCCGAGTAGCGAGAACGCGAGAAGGATAATAAATATCGCTTCTCGAGGGTTCATGAAGGAGAGGTGCCAAGATTTGATGCTACAACTCATGAAGTGGCGAGTTACGAGAAGTGTCAAAGAGAAGTCCCAAAGGAATCTGAACCGTCCATCAAGGGAGACACGTGGTGAGCAGTCAAAGCTCAGGGAAAGTTATGAAATCCTGTGGACTATTGGATCCACACTATCAAGGGTCGTTGATCTCCTACACAGATCCCCATACTAGAATTCGGAGATTTGCATGACATGATTTTTTGGGATTGTTGCATCTCAAACCCCCGAGCACCGAAATCTCGAAAGGATCTAAACCATCGGATCAGGGGAGGTTTACAGTCGTTGATCTCCTTTGGAGGGAGACTTGGGAGACTTTGTGGATTTCGGGGATTTGAATGGGAAAGGAAGAAGTCATGCATCGCGATTTCTCGAATCGCGAAGGGCCGGTAAGGTCCTTGCCGATTTAAGTGCGGGGTCACGGAATGTGGTCACGAGGACAAGACCATAAATAGGAATCTTGTACTCGCTATCCCTTTCGGGGTTTGGCGCTCCGCAGTGTCGGGGTTTGCAGAGATGAAAGATTCGATACTCTGGTAGTGTTGAGCCACGAAGAGCGAAAAGGACGCCATACTTGTTCGGCCTGTGGTCATGACCCATGATCACAGGGAGGTGAATAGGGAAGAACTAGCCTGCGCTAGGTCCCCGTAAGACTTCGGGGATTCTGTCCCTTGACGAAAAGAAAAAAAATTATTATGCCGTAGTGGGTGTGGGACAAATTGGTATCAGATCATGGTTACAACACTTGGCCTACTTGGGCTCATGAACGAGTTGCGCAGAAGCTCCATTCAGAACACTTAAAAAGAGTAACCCCCCCGATTTTAACCTTCCTAATCAAAAGACGAAGTTAAGAATGAAAAACCCCTATTGTGTGTGTGTACATGTGAAAATATGAATTATGTACTGGTTATAAATAAATATAAATATTTACTAACAACCAACGTTTTTCCTTTTGCACATAAGCGGAAGATCAACCACGGG
>SNQJ01S0241905.1:0-13437 GCA_010110895.2 Picea sitchensis
GAATGTTTCAAAGGTTTCATATTTTGTTTACCTTGAAACCTACAAAAGGATTTTGAAACTCGATCTTCACTTTTTCTCCACAACTTGCAAAGGTTTTATGAACATCATGGCCATGCAACCAATGAACGGATAATGTAGGTTGATTTTAATTTCCCCTTTGATAGCCATGGAGATCATTTCAAAAATGATTTTTTGGAATGCTTCAACAAGTTGGAAGCATTTTTTCTCACCTTTGACTTGTTTTACTATAAGTAGAGCCTTACCAAGATTAATTTCTCATCATGTTCCACTACTTGTGGAGGTTATCTAGTAATCGATTTTTTGTTAAGATATACTTCCCACGATATTTATCGAAGATCGATTTTACTTTTCACTTTGGTGTGTGTGGAGGATCTTTTCAAATTTACCTATGCCTAATTTAGAACATTAATATTTTAATGTTTCCTTAATGGCACTGCTCGATTGGTACATTCTGATTTAGCTAACCCATTCATCTCCAATTTCGTCACAAGCCAACAGATTGATGGCACAATAGAATTCATTGTGACTTAGACCATCAACTTAATTCACCTAGCCACTCCACACATGGAGTATTCTTCACACAATTATTATGAGAGAGAGCCAACAAGGAACAATGTGAATCAGATGAATTTGAATTTTCATAAGTTACTAGCATAGCCTCCTTTCCCAGTTTCATTTATGTTCTTACCAAGTAATTTTGATTTATGTCCTATCTATAGTATGCATTTATTGTCAGGATTTTGATTACATATATCTAAGATTCATGGGGAATATAAGCTTGATGGTGACTGTGAATCATTATTATTGGTGATTGTGCCCATGCAATGTTTTGGAATTGTTGGATTATCACCCAGATTTTGATTTACAGTTTGGACCATTGAAATCTATTAACTAATTTCCTTTCTTTACATATTTCTAAATTGTATTGACTTCTATATTGATTCTTTGAGTTCTAATTTTTGTAGGGATTAAGGGTGACTCTGATTTTCAATTTGTACTGGTTCTTAGCTGTCAAACTTCTTACGTAAATGAATTTGAAATCAAGATTAGTGTTAATGCATGGTTTTTTGAATAATGGCATGACTATTCTGAAGAAAAAAAAAAATCATATGAAGAATGAAGGTGATAGGAAGAAATTGAACATTGTTCTACATTAATTCTTTTGTTTACATTTCCAATCTGTGATTTTTTTTATGTGTTTTCTATGAAATTTGACTAGGATTGTATACATGTCACCCAAGTAAAAGATTATAATTTATAGAAGAAATAAAAGGAAGTAATGGAGGAAGTGTAGGCTCCTACATAAGAAATTATCACTAATTCTAATAGGCCAATTTTCTCATATACTATTAGTCACCTAGGGTTGGCGAATTTTCTTGATTGGTCAAAACTTTTTCAGATTTTCAAGGATGAAAATTACCCTCCTCTACCCATTCTAATAGACCTAGTTGATGATGACAATAATGGTGAGGATCTGTATTCCAATATTGGAAAATCTCACCTGCATAACATGGCTACAAAGCCAATTGTTTTACCATGTGCATAAACAATTCAATGGATCATTGAACATGTGAAGTTAGAGGAAAGGGCAATGGTGAAAAAAATGGGTCAATACATAGGTTCATCATAGCCAAGTAACCTACAAAGAGACTGTAATTCCTAGAGTCAAAAGTCCATATGACACTGAAATGGGTTGTATGATTTAGTAAAGACTAAAACAAGGTTCTCTAGAAATGGTGGATTGAAAGGAAACAATTCAAATCAAGAGGTACTAGTATCTACCAATTTGAGAGAGCCATATGTTTTTGATGTATATTTTATCAATAGATTGAATGGAAAAAAGGGTTATCATCATTTCAAGGTTTCCTAGGTACCTATGATGCATGCCATTTTCAACAAAGGATAGATATTCAATCGGATTGACATTCTATCCCATAATTTGATGAAAGATTTATCAAAGGTCATTTTCTATGAACTTGACTTTCCCCCTGAATTTTGCATGTATTTTTACTTTATGGATGTCATTTGCACCAACATTGATTTTAAGGGAATGGGTTGTGTTGGACTTATGTTCAGCCCCCAGTACAAGTTTATTGTTGACTTTTGTGGAAGCAAAAATATATGAGACATTTTACTCAAATTTGTGATTTATCTTTTGTGAGGAAGCACCCAAATTGACCAAGGAAGCCATGGATTTATGAAATGATATAGGATGTTGGAATGTAGATGAGCACTTTACCTATAACAAGGTATATGGGATGACCAATCCACCTTATTTGTTACCCAAATTCATTCTAGATAGGTTGTTCATAAGGGATATTTACTATCGAACTATTCTCAATGGTTTTAGTGTAGCCTTAAGTAAGGCTCACAAGAAGTGTTATATTTATTATCCCCTTTATATTGGAATGTACAGTCTTAGAAAGTCCAATTTTGTTGAGATAAAATCCTATTCCATACATGAATACAATTTCAGAGAAGGTAGGTTTAAGAGGCATGACCCAAAATCTATGATAGAATCACATTATAAAGAAGTTGCATTTAATTGGCCTTATAAGAATGGGCATTGGGAGGGGGAGAAAGCACTGGAAGGAACTAAGATTTATAAAGAGGTGCAATAGAGGAAAAATTGAATATAGAGTTCAAATATAGAGGATGAAGCTTTGAAAAGGGTGAAATTTATCGTTGAAGTGTTGAACTTATGCTTATACTGAGAGGGGGGAGGTGAATCAGTATATGATACTTTTTACTTTATTTAACCATTCATCAATCATTTATTAGCTGAGAAACAATAGTCACATATAAACTCAAATCATAATGCACATATTTTAACATGGAAACACAATCAAGAGAAAACCATAAACCTATCTTTATAAATGTATGTAGGCACCAACCTATTGTTACAAATACTGTAGGCACCAACCTATTGGAGACACCAATATCCTTAAATGAGCACCAACTTAGCAAGATGTAGGCACCAACTTCCCGGAGACACCAATCTCCTCAACTGCACACTAACTCAACAAGATGTAGGCACCAACCTAATGGAGACACAAATATCATCAATTGAGCATTGACTCAATAATATATGTGTAGACACCAATCCAATATCTTCATACACATAGTACTTCTGACTTCACCTGCATGCTTCATTCCACAGAAAATCCTTCAAAACCTAGCGAGCCTCATAATATCAATCCCAAAATGAAATCACTGATAACAACATTCAATGATGACAACATTCACTGACGACAACATTCAATGATGACAACATCCGTTGATGACAACATTCACTGACAACAACATTCACTAACGACAACATCCACTGACAACAACATTCACTGACGACAACATTCACTTACAGCAACATCCGCTGACAACAACATTCACTGACGACAACATACACTAATGAAAACATCACAACCTAAAAATAGTGCACATGAAAGCATCACAGACCTTCAGTCCTTCATAGCACACCTTGAGAACAAGAAAGACCTCAAGAAAATCCCTTAGACTTCTCTTGCACACCAAAAAGATACCCCAACACCTTTATCACACCTAAAATCACTTATATGCACCTCAAAATTGATCTTTTGCTTGGTTTCTCTCAAAATATGAAAATATATCATGTATTTATAGTAATTATGTCCCCACTTTCAGGGTCGACCTGTAAAGACTAGCTGTGTCGACCTCAATTTTCTGGTTGGTTTGTCAGACGAAAAAATTCATATCTCCTCATTCCTAGGGAGTTAGAGGGAATTCCATATACCATTGGAAAGGTCTCAAAATAATATTTCCAAGCATATAACTTGTGATCCCATTTTAGATAGGTATGTAGGGTAAAAATTCCTTCAAAGATAGGGTGTCTAAACTGACCAGAAATAATACTTTCAACAATCTCCATCTTGCAATCTTTATCTTGTACATCTGTAGGTTTGTAATATTTATCTTGGACATTTTGTAGGATCCCCCTGTCTTTGACATCAACGACAACAATATTTCCAACAATCTCCCCCTTTTTCATTGATGGAAACCCTTAGTCAATTATGTTACTCCCTTTGTTTGCAACTTTCCTTCTCTCTACAATTCATCCTCTGTCTACAATTTCTTCTCCCCCTTTGACATCAATGGCAAAGGGATGTTCCCCTTGATCTTGTGCTTCCCTTTACTAATGATATGAGAGGGATATCACTCCCATACAAAAAAAAAATCCTTTGACTTTATTGAGTATGTATACATCTCGTGAGGTTCTATTTGCATTTTCCACTAATCTTCCTAAAGTTGCTTTCATTATCTCACACCCTTTGGAATGAAATATGATGTTGTAACCTTGATCACACATTTGGATAACACTTAGAATATTATTCTTTAACCCTTCAACATAAAATACATTATGTGTCTTAGTCTTTCCATTATCAATACTAACATTACCTTTTCCAACCATCCTTGTAGAAGCCTTATCTCCAAAAGTAACACTGCCTCTTTTTTCTTCCTTCAAGGTGAGAAACTTGGTCTTGTCCCATGTCATGTGTTTTGAACATCCATTGTCAATGTACCATTGGTTCCCTTCATTTTGAGCATAAAGTGCAAGTCTACATTCTTCCTTCTTTGGTTCTTCTTGCTTGCTTTTCCACACCCTGGTGTATTATTCTCTATGCTTGGTAAGGGAATATTCTTCCTTGTTTTGTTTAGGAGATTCATTATGTTTCTTCTACAGTCACATGTTATGTGCATGTAGTTATTTCACTTATAACATTCAGTATCAAGTAGAGGGGAAAATGAATTGTATTTTTTGTTAGCAAACCCATGAGAACTTCTGGTTTTGTTGCTCACATAATCAGTCTTTGAGGTTTTGTAAGAACCTCTATTTATATCTCCCACATTATCACTTCTTGCATAAGCTCTACAATCTATTACTTTATGACCAAAATTATTGCAATAAAAACAATAACCAAGAAATAGATTTTGGTACGGGTTTGTGAAAGGTCTTTGTGGTGGAACAACTCTTATGAACCCATTCTTATTGTTCTTGTGATAAGAATTGGTTTTATGTTGGTCATAATTTCCTTTCTTGCTAGGAATTTCATTGTTGGTGGAGCCTTTGAGAATATTAGCATAGCTTTCATGATTTTCTTCATTTTCTTTTTCTGATGGCTTTGTGACTTTAATGTTAACATCTCCCTCGGTGGTCTTTTATTTATTGTCGTAGCCAAGACTTGCCTTGATGAATGTTGACATTTGGCAACTGAGAATATTATCTAAGATTTCATTACTCTTCCAAACTTCAAGCTTCTATTCAACTAACCAGTCATTTTCTCTAGCTCCTTTTTCAAGGAAACAATTTCAGCCTCTAAATTCTCACGATTTTCTTCCTTTTATTTTAGTTGGCTTCTCACCACTTCTTCTATCCTTTTTGCCTTTGCTAGTTGAGTCTTCAGGATGATAACTATTTTTTTTTTTTCATGAAGATCGTGATCCTTCTTTTCATATTTCTTCAATTTCTCTTTCTACGTTTTAATCTTTCCTCTGAGTCTGTCTATTTCTTCTTAGGAACTAATGAGTTATTATTTAAGATTCACATCCCCATAAATGTCTTCTTCTTATGAATCTGATTTTTATTTTTGATTGTCTTCATTTTCTTTATCAGTAGACTTTGTATCCATGGCTATGAAGATGAATTATTCTTGACCAGTCATGTGTGCTCCTGATATCTACCTTCCAGCGGTTAGACTATTTCCAAAGGAACCCTCTCTGATACCAATTGTTGAACTTATGCTTATACTGAGNAGAGAAAACCATAAAATTATCTTTATAAATGTATGTAGGCACTAACCTACTGTTACAAAGATTATAGGTACTAACCTACTGGAGACACCAATCTCCCCAAATTGAGCACCAACTCAACAAGATGTAGGCACCAACCTACTAGAGACACCAATCTCCTCAACTGAGCACCAACTCAACAATATGTAGTCATCAACCTACTGGAGACACCAATCTCCTCAACTGAGCACCAACTCAATAAGATATGTGTTGACACCAATCCAAGATATTCATACAAAGAGTAATTATGACTTCACCTACATGCTTCATTCCACGAAACCTAGCAAGCCTTATAGCACCATTCCCATAATGTAATCACTTACAACAACATTCACTGACAACAACTTTAACTAATGACAACATCCATTGACAACAACATTCACTGGCGACAACATCTATTGAAGAAAACATTCACCGGGGACAACATCCACTGACGACAACATCACAACCTAAAAATAGTGCACATGACAACATCACGGACCTTCAGTCCTTCATAGCACAACTTGAGAACAAGAAAGACCTCAAGAAAATACCTTAGACTTATCTTGCACACCAAAAAGACACCCTAACACCTTTAGCGCACCTAAAATCACTTATGCGCACCTCAGATCACTTATGCGCACGTAAGACTTGATCTCTTGCTTGGTTTCTCTCCAATTCAAAACTTATCCTGTATTTATAGAAATTTTGTCCCCACTTTCAAGGTCAACCTATAAAGACTAGCTAAGTCGACCTCAATTTTCTGGCTGAGTTTTTGGATGGAAAAATTCATATCTCCTCATTCTTAGAGATTTAGAGGGAATTCCATATACCATTGGAAAGGTCTCAAAATAAGATTTCCAACCATATAACTTGTGCTCCCATTTCAGCTAGGTATGTAGGGTAAAAATTCCTTCAAATATAGGTATTCAAACTAACCAAAAACAATACTTTCAACAATTTCCATCTTGCAATCTTTATCTTGGACATTTGTATGCTTGTAATATTTATCTTGGACATATTATATGCTCCCCCTATCTTTGACATCAATAACAAAATATTTCCAACAAGAAGTAGCTAAGTTACAAAATGAGATTAAAAATACAAGAAGTAGCTAAGTTACAAAATGAAATTAAAAAAACTAAGAGAAAATTTGATGCTAAAGAAATCAAGATACAAAATAAAGCCAATAAACAAGATAAACAAGAAATGCTAGCAGTTAAACAAATGACTGAAAAATAGGCTATTGCTAAAAATAAATTAGAAGAAGAAAATAAGAACTCCTAGGAAGATGAACATAGGAAAAAGGCTAAGACAAATGCCAATACTTAGAGAAGAAAGAAGAACAACTAAGAGAGACCATAAACCATCTTGTCATCGTCAAGGTCTGAGCCAACTATCAAAGTATACACACCTTAGAGCTTTGCAATAGTAAGTTCATCTAGGATGATTACTAGATGTGATGTACTTGTACCTATGCTTGTTGATGTACTTGAATTAGATAATTTCACATTTGATTGAAAAACCAAGTAGAATATGAGGCAACCCCACAAAATAAGGAAATTTTCCATTATTAAAGAGATTGTATTGACATGCTAGGAAATTGACTTCGATGTTAATGATAATGGACTAGGAGCCCTATCTTTTGAATGGATACCATTTGGTGAAGCAACTATTGATGTTGTTGGAACCACTATCAAGTAACTGAGGCAACAATAAGAGAAAAATGCTAAATTGGAAAATGAAGTAAATTGTTATTGAACCAATCAATGTGATACTCTAGTTTCATAAATTGTTCCTCCAAAATTCGAGATAAGTTGAACCCTCAACATATAAGGTTTTATGAGCTCGTAAGGGGTAGACCAAGTGGCTAGGAATAACAATGTTAATTTCACCCACCTCACTTTGAATCATGTCTAACATTGACATATGATTATGGGATTTGCATGTAAAAAATTGGGGGTCATAGTGGTAGCCTGAAGGAATCGAACCTGTGTCATGCAGATGATATTATGCCTAGTTATTGATTCCCTCAGTTTGATTGATACAAAAAAGACAGAAAATTATTTTATAATAAACTGTAGGTATTCTAGAACCAAATCGACACCCTTCTAAGACACCTTTTAGCCTAGAAGGTTTAATGAGAACATGTTCAATTATAATTTGATTCTATTGCAATATGGAAAGAATACATGAAGGACCTTGATCCATAGGTTTCCTACATGATTGAAGATTAGTTTATTGGTATCAATTGTGGTTTAGGCCATCAAAAGAATTTGGCTAAAGAAACATGTGAAAACATAGAATTTGAATTAGATGGAGCCATTAAGATATGGTTTGTGATAGAAAGAGTAGTATCAAAATGAAATCTACCTACCTTAGGGTCCATTAATGACTTATTTGAATGAGATTGAGTACTTAAAGCATTATCAAACACCATTGCACATGGAAAAAAGTATCTCCTTTATGTTTCTATAGTTTCGATCAAAAAATTAAAATATTATGTGAAAGTTCCTTCACATAATAGTGCTATGCTGAATTTCACTTTGCCAAAAGTGGAAACATATATTAAAATGTTGAAGAGGAATATTGTGTTGCTTAGGGTTCCATCCAATCAACATCGGTTTCCATAAATAGAGTATATTAATAACACATTTGAAGCTTGGAAGGCCTCCAATGATAGGTGGAAGGCCAAAGGTCAATCATCATTTATTTTTTTATGTCTCGCAAAATTAGCAACTAGTTGGGCACGTGCTCACGTTACACGTGGTCGTGTTATCCAACTGCTACCACTATAACCTTCAGGTGTGCCCACGATTCCCCTTACGCGGCACACATTGTAAGACAAGAGGATTTGAACTCGAAACCTCATGGAACTTCATATTCACGACACTTGCCAATTGAGCTGCTCCCCCAGGGGCGTCAATCATAAATTATTAAAATCAAAAGTGCAAGTAATTAGAAAAAAAAATTATTCAATTTCTTGTAGTTACTTTTATTTTATGTATAAATATGAATGTAAATGGTGGGAGAAAGGGTTTTTTGAGACTTACCTATATGGAACTACTTTAGTATTTTTAATATGAAAAACTTGTTGGAGAAATCAATTCTATGTATGTATGCTTGCTTAGACTTTTTCTTACTTTCATGCATTCTACAATTCTTGTGAGATTGGATTAACACGTTGTACTCTAATCTTATGCTACTCATCTTATCTTGCTTGTTCTTTTAAATGGTATCAACAAATAGATATGGAATTGTAACTTCTTGTTTTAATGCAAGGTTAATCTTCATTTACATTAAGTTTCTTTAAATCTATGTGTATACTGTTGAACTATTCCATGGATTTTACTACATTTAATTTAGTATATTTTATATCCTTTGCTTTGTTCTTACTCATGGAAAAAAATCATAGAAAAAAATCATAGATTGAGACTGCATTTGCATACATACTTCATTAGAATTAAATACTTTTAAAGTTTTTCATTTCATCAAAATTATTAAAGGTATTTGGGCTAGAATTTGGTGAGTTCCCTAATCCAAATGAATTAAAGTTTAATTGGGACTTTTCTTAGGGGTGAACTCCTATAGTTGACAAAGGGAAACAACCTACATCGACATACCTTCACCTGTTTTAGGAGCCCAAGAATATTTGGTGGTAAGGGTGGTCGATGTAGGTGCATTTGTTTCAATGTTACACTATATCATAAATGGAAATCATAGATTCAATAGTTTGAGCTTTGGAAATAGAAGCATGTATTGAGCAAGTTGATATATCAGATTGACTAGTGATGGATCACATGACTACTAGACTAAATGTAAATTAATTCCTTGAGGTATTTTGACAAGTTGACTCAAACATATATACAATGTTGAGGCCTAGGGATGAAGAAACTCCTAGTCTCTCCTCAAATAAATTCATGTAGAGGGGTGAAAATTTGTCAAATTGTTGGAAATAACTACATGGGTAGGCCAGGGAAGTCTTCCCAAACTAGGTAGGTTAGCTAGGCCTCTCAACCAATTGATAATTTGAGGGACCACTACTTCATGACTCAGATATCCATCTTTTTATCATTGACTCTGAGGCACTCGACCCACATAAAGTACCCCAATATGGATCCCACCCAAAACAATTCACAAAAACCATCATATTCAGTATCATAAATCTCATTATTTGGCTCAAGAATAGGGTTGTCATTACCTCATGGTACACCTTTGGGATGAACTTTTGAGGATCCTTGGGTGTCATTGACATCCACGGGTGTGGGAAAAATGCCATGCAGAATGATAGATAAGTTAGGAGAAGCCATTAAACCTTGCCTTATGTAGACATAATTATCGAACTTATTCTCAAACAAGACAATACGATCGCTCCTACATGTCTAAAGATTACGCCCTTAAAACATCACATCACTATAAAATCTACTCAAAACCCTAACTATCCCAATCAAAAACTCAAATTATAGTTATTCACCCTAAAAAATTATTATATTTAACCTTTTAACAACACAATTCATTACTTTTCTTAAATTCATTTTTACATCACACAACATTACTAAAATAAAAACTTAAATTCTAATTATTCACCCTAAAAAACGTATCATATTTAACTTTTTAACAACACAATTCATTAATTTTCTTAAATTCAGTTTTACATTACATAAAATTACTAAAATAATGGTAACTTATGATCACCACTTTTCATGGAAAAACAACATAGTTCACACAACACTAAGTGTTACGAGGAAAATCTCTCTATGGCTAGGGGTAAACCACAACAGACATAACGACACCCATAAATCAACTCTAATCTCAAGTATGCTATATAAATGAAATGCTAACAAGACAAGGCTAAAATCTTACCTTGTGCAAACGTTCAAAGAAGACCACCGTTGAGCACACGACCTAAATCTTTATACCTACAATTTGTCCTAAAAAACCAAGATACACAAGCATATGGTGATAATATATAGTGTTAACATATAAATTAGCATAATCCATTAACATACATGACAAATACGCCCGTGGAATAGTAATTCAAATATTTGCAAGATATCAATTGGACGAGAAAAGAGCATTTCTATTAAAATAATCAGCAGAAGTACATAGGTGACAAACTTATGTAACACCACATATCGGAACCGAGAAACTAAGTCCCTCCAGCTGGGCCTCTACCACTTCAATCCTCCACAAAGGCAAGCTCATATATATGAGTCAATGAGGTTCTCCATCAAAAAGTAGGAAGAGCTTGGGGGTTGAACACAAGAAGTTCAAACTTTCAAGGACAAAGGGATGTAGACTCAATATGAAGTGAAATTTCTCCAGAGTGTATTTGCTCTCAAAATCGAATTGTCAAATTGTCTTCAAGGCTTGGATATGGCTTAATTTATAGCCTCCAAATGGAATTGAAGGGCCGAGTTGGAGCGTTTCTAGTATATGGAAGTTCAAGGATCATGGATCTCGTGACATGGCATGGAAACCCGGCATAATTTTTAATTTTTGAGCACCAAACCCGATGTACATATAACTGATAGGGTGCGTATATATATAAAAATGTGCATTTTTTGCTCTAGAGTGAACAAAAATGGGACTTCAACTCTGCAGAGGGAAATGGAAAGCCATCCAAACAAGCTGCATGGAGTGAAGAAAAATTTGTTGTAACACTAAATCATTCACTCAAATTGTATTCTTATACCCACATATTGACAATCTAACTAAAATATAAATAATTTCCACCTCCCCCTCAAAGAACAACATTACCTTAAATTATGAAATGAATCCAACTTTCAATCAAAAGACAAACATGTCTTAATTGTCAAATAAAGAAAATGCTAAACCATTTTCACTTTAAATATTAGCTGATATAATATCAAAGCTATGATCACCAAAACCGCATGCTTCTCTTTCAAGCTACAACAAAGCAAAGAAACAAAGTCTCGTTATGTGAGAGTCCTTTTACATTCGTCATGATGTTTTTAATTTGATTTCTTAAAAGCTTCAATCAAATCTATGCAACTTGATTCAATATACCTTGGTACAACTACCAACTTTACCTCTCCAATCATGATTTCTTAAAAGGTATAAAAATGTATTTTTTAAGATTTATTTATAATTTTTTAACTATTTTAAGAAAAGTAAAGAAATTTAAAAATGTTAATATCAATTTTTATTTTTATTTTTAATTATTGAAATTTTTTAACTTTAAACATTAAAAATATATATATATATATTTTCACAATTAATTATAAATAAAATTATAAAATAATTCTAAATTTAATATTTTTTTTATTTTTATTTTTAAATAATTCTTAAACTAAATCATAATATACTTACTTCCTTTTCATTAAAGTTATTTTAAATATTCTTTTTTCCTTTTTACCTTTATTCTTAAATTCTATAAATAACCTTTAGTCCTTATTTATTACATTGATTATAATAAAGTAAAGTAAACTAACAAAATTTTAAAAAATCATATATTAATATTTGCTTTGTCCAAAGAATCATGTGCAAAAGTTTTTGGATTGTAAAGATTCATTGTTGAATTGCTCTTCCCTTGAGGTACGATCAATTTTAGGTTTAACATATATATTTTAGAAGTTTGAGGTAGTTTGATGAAATATTTGAGAAGTAGGTTTTGTATTTTCCTCGACCAAATTTTCAATAAAATTTTAATACATTGTGATAAAATTAAAAATAAAATAGTGGAGAAGTAGGTTTTGCATTTTCTTCGACCAATTTTCAATAAAATTTTAATACATTGTGATAAAATTAAAAATAGACAAAACTTACAAATTTCTATAATTATATATATACCTTTTGTTTTATTTACAATAATAATGTATTTTTTCTTTCAATCTAAACTTCATAATGTTTAAGTGCAATTATAATTTAATTATTTTATTAAAAAGACTATCTTACAGTAACAATGTATTCTTTCTTTCAATCTAAACTTCATAATGTATAAGTGCAATTATAATTTAATTATTTTATTAAAAAAATTATCTTTTCAAAGTGTTCTTTCAATCTAAACTTCATAATGTATAAGTGCAATTATAATTTAATTATTTTATTAAAAAGATTATCTTTTCAAAGTGTTGTATAGTTACTTGAAGATGGTTGTACTTAGAGAGATGATAATTATCAATATAATAATTCATTGAGATTTTTATATGATTTATTATAATAAAAAGTTAGCAATGAGCATAGATTGATGCACACGATATCTATGATGTTTAGTAACATAAAAAAAATCAAACGTTGCCCCACTACACCAGGGATATCTATATGTTTAATAATATAAAAAAATCAAACATTGCCCCACTACACCAGGGATAAATGAATACATCATAATAATAATATTAAGGTTATTGCTTAAAATACATGCACCTTGAACAAAGGATAAATGATATTTATCATAGTTGGGCATACAATTACAGTTACAACAATTTATTTCACGTAAAGGTGAACCCCACTCGAGTTTTCTTCGACATCTCTAATGTTTTTTAAAGTTTATTTATGATATCTTCATAATGAGGAAAATGTTCCTCGAAATTGTGTAAAAGCAAAAATATAATTATTAATAAAAATCATAAATCATTTTAATTTATTGATAGG
>SNQJ01S0241906.1:0-13409 GCA_010110895.2 Picea sitchensis
GTCAACAATTTCAGCTTCTAACTTACAACATGACTCTTCCTTTTCATTTATTTGATTCTTCAATAGTTCTTCTATTCTTTTGGCTTCTTCAATTTCGGTCTTGAGATGGACAATGGTTTCAAAACTTTTTCTAATCTCATCATCTACATTTATATATTCTTTTCCATTATTTAGTCTTGTGATCTCTTCTTCCTTTTCTTCTAATTGAGTCTTATTTTTCTCTTCTTGTTCCTTGAGCATTTCCTTTAATTTCAAGATGTGCCTTAGACTCCTCCTAAGAAACTTCTTAGTTTTATCCGAAAGATAGTTATAGTCTATATAATAATGATCACTTCTATATCTATATAAACCCTATTCAACTTCCTTTTGAATTTTTAATAGATGTTCTTCTATTCTTTTCATAGGATAAATACCATCAAACTTTACACAAACTGTTTCTACATCTTCTTCTTCACTTGTAGAGAAAAATTCATCATCATCATTGCAATCAAGGGTTTTTTAGGGTTCTTTACCTTCATTTGAAGTATCTTCACTATCTTCCTTTTTTACAACATCAACACATAATTCTTTGCCTTCATCTTCAAGATCTTCCTTTGTGCTATCATTACTTGATTCATTATCTTCACTTGAAATGTTTTCAAAATGACATTTAGAAGTAATGCATTCAAGAGTTTTTTATGATTCTTTTCCTTTGATAATATTGATGGAGTGGTCTTCAATGTCTTCCTTCTCCTTCTTGCTTTGATATGTCTCCTCTAGCTTTAGCCATAGATCCTTGTCGGAAGTGCATTGTCCCATGCTCTCTTTGATGGGGCTTGAGAGTCCACTAAGAATAGTCTTGAGAGCCAATGCATTATTCTTCTTTCCTTCCCTTTGAGCTGTAAACTTTGACTTGTTCTTCAATGGAACTGATCCATCAATGTATGCCTTCCAAATAGCTGCCCCCATTGTCTTCAAATACACCCTCATCTCTATTCTCCATGTAGAATAGTTTTCCTCATCAAGGATTGGAACTCCATCATCCATTTGTGTGTCTATGGATCTCCTTCAAGATTGTTAAGGCTTGTAGTGAAGGCTCACTTTGATACCAATTGTTAGACACACCTACCACAGTTAGAGGGGGGGTGAATGAGTGTGGGGATATTTTTCCCAAAAGCTTCCCTCTTTACAAAAAAAAAACTTCTTAGTTAACATTCAATATTTATTCATTACCCATTGTTATCATTTACCACCAGTTAGATGAGAACATATATCAGCAACATATATCAACAAGTCATCATCAACAAGTCATCACCATAAGGAACACAAAGATCACAAGATGTATGTACAATTTTTCTTTTTATTATGGGAAACAATCTGGGGTTTATCAACAACAACTGAATAGAGTACAACTCTACAAGAGAACCAACTCTATAATGCAAGACTCAGCTTAAACCCTCAGCACCAACTGAGATGAGGCAACAATCCTCAACATATATC
The DNA here is from genome assembly GCA_010110895.2 of Picea sitchensis. Classification (NCBI taxonomy): domain Eukaryota; kingdom Viridiplantae; phylum Streptophyta; class Pinopsida; order Pinales; family Pinaceae; genus Picea; species Picea sitchensis. Next base: position 1,480 of record SNQJ01S0241906.1, read on the forward strand.
AATCTGTCAACAGGTACCCAACCTTTCAGTAGTGCATCCAGCGTGTGCACACGCCTTGGCTCACTACAGCTTGCGTATGCACGCTGCCAGTGTATACAACAACCTGCGTATACCTTCTAAGTTGTTAGGGTTTGTCCTTCAAGATCAACTCAGATTCTATGCAATCAATATATCATTCTCTTCTGTCTCTGACTGCCCAATATGACCACCATCCAGTCACAACACATCCAATCTCTCCAATAACTTGCTCATGCTCCACAACAAATCAATATGAGTGTTATCTCAATCATGTATAAACAACTAGTATACCATAACAATCATGTCACCACTGAATCACAAGAGTATTGATCACTCCATCAACCAAATCATCCAAACTGAACCATATCATAGAATCCATACCAAGAATTCCCTAAGCATTCACAACACATCAAACAATAGTATCCATCAAGACAATAATGTAACCATACTAGTGTCTCAGTGATAGATGTAAGCCCATAGAATGCATATCTGGAACCTGCCTAATCATCCAAGAGCTTGGCACCAGTTCAAATACAATTCTTCACCATTTTATCCACTGTACACGCCCTGTCCTCATACAACCCACGTGTGTACACATCATGGCCCATTACAGTCCGTGTATACCTCAGAAAATAGGGTTTCTGAAGCTCCAAGACTTTTTTCGTCAAGAGCTCCAACATTGTCAAAACTTTGATGCATCCATGAGATCCTCCTCTCGCTTTATTCCTCAAAATAGATCTTCAATCATGCTCAAGAGATCCATACCAAAAATTATCTCACCAGAAGCTCCCCATTGATCCACAAAATGGATGATCTACAAGAGACCATAGATATCTTATTTATGCTTTCACCCTCTAGGTCACTTAACCCATTTTCCTTATTTTAGGGTTAACCACTTTCCATAAATAGAAAAATCTCCAATATTTTATCATTTAAATATTCCTTCTTGATTTTGACACTTCTTTATCGTTTAAATAATGATTTCTTCTTTTAGCTCACTTTGACTTCTTTGACCTTGGGGGCTTCAAGTCTTCATATGGGGGTCCTCTAACTTCATAAGGCCATAAATCTCAAACCGTGAGGAGTTATGTGACATTCCACATACCACTAGAAATGGCATGATACACACTATCCATCTAGGATAGTTTCACCAACAAATTAATTGATATTCATTTCATTATTTCACATACAAGAATGGGTCCTCCAACATTTCTTCTAGGATAACTCAATATGCAAAGCGTTTTCCCGTGAGGGATTTCACCATAAGGGGACTACTTTGGAGTTCATCCATTTCTGCACCTTATCAATCATGATAAGACAATAATGAGTCATCTTTTCATCAAACAAACTATGCATCATCATGTATCAATGAAAACTCATTGATCCATCTTAATCTATGCATCATATCAATGATCCATGTTTATCAATTGGTTTCCACTTTGACATCTATCATTCTCATCAAGAACAATATATATACATTGTTCATCAATCATCAATCAATCAATTACTTGACATCAATCAATCAAACCATTTTCATCAATGACACATGATCCAACAATCTCCCAAATAATCAAACCATTGGCATCAATGACAACATGATCCAACATTAGTCTCCAGTTACGCCAATTTTCTCTTCTTTAACCTTTCCTACTATCAAAGTACAAATTTTGTGATAACATTTTGGCTCCACTATTGGGGAACACTCAGTCAATTCTCCTCAAGATGACACTTTTTGATAATAATTTCCTCAAAATCCTTTACTTTTCAAGCTTATCTGGCGAATCCACTGAGGGTGATTCCCTCATCCCTTTGATAATTTCAATAAAATTTCAAACCATGACTTCTCAATGGGACCCGGGAAATTTCAAACCCCTAGACATGAGTAAAATCTTGGGATACCCTAGGAAAATGCCCCCGAGGTACGGAAAATGGCCCCCTAGATTGACTGGTAGTGATGGGGTTAAAGTCGACAATCACATGGATACCTTTTTGGCTTTCTTTCAACTCCACCCTATCAGTGATGATGCTGAGGATTTGGCAATGAAACTTTTCTCTGCCACTCTTCATGGAAATGCTAGGGAATGGTATGGCGATCTCCTTGATGCTAGCATTACAACTATGGACCAATTAGAAGAAACATTTCTCAAGAGATGGGGTATTAAATTGGAAGATATCCAAACGTTACTGAAAAGGCTCAAATATGAAAAACAGTCTGAGAATCAGACTGTCTAAGATTTCCATAATAAGTTTGAGAGATTGCTATATCATATTCCTAGAAGCCATTATCTTGGAGACAAATAACTCATGTATCTCTATACCAATGCACTCCTAGTGCATTTATGGTTCCTCCTAAATAAAAAGGGGCCAAAAACACTCAATGATGCCTATTACATGGCTAGGCAAATTTAGGAGAATATCTCTTTGTCCAAGGGAAAACAAATCTTCTCTCTAGGAACCAAATTTGACAACCCCAAAGGTACCCTATGCACTCTTAGTTTGGAAATATTAGTTACCCTTGAAACCTTTACTGCTAATTTCCAAGAAGAAGGGGAACAAGTCATCGACCAACAAAATGATAAGGGGAAAGATATTGATGAGGTTTTCCACTCCCACAAGGAAGAGAAAAGGATTACTAAAGACACAATTGAGAAGCTGGAACCTGAAAAAAGATGATAAAGTATCGATATGTGCTCCTCCCTCTGATGAAACCATCCATGAGCCTTTTCCCCCTACACAAGAAGAATAGAATGAGGTTAGTCACTTTCCTTTTCGGTATCTTGATAATTCCTTGTTTTATGATTCAGAGAAGGAAGAAGAAATGGAATCCTTGGGCAAGGTAGATATTCCTTGTTGTACAGTTGAAGATGTAGTGAAAACTCATGAGGATGAAACAATGATGCATGTTGAAGACACCCAATTCCTCAAAGCTCCTGCACAAAAAGAAATAAACATAGTAAGTTACTTTCCTTTCCAAAATTTTGATGATTCCTTAATTTATGATGTGGAAAGTGAAGAGGAGCTAGATGAGCCTTTAAATGTTTTAAGTCCTTCATGTTATGATACAGATAATGACATGGTTGATAATATTGTCGAGTTCATACATGTTGGGAGACGTAAATGGGATGTATTTGGTTATGATATGGACCCCATTTACGACATTGAGAATTATTTCCAAGTATTTCCTTTACAGTTATCACAACATGTTACTCTTAATTTTGACCAATGGAAACAAGGAGATGATATAATTACCGATACTCTCCAAACACCCAGGGTTGACCTAGTCCCATATTCTCTTGATGATTTTCGGTCATACCTTGAGGATTTTGATGATTATTCCTCTGAGCACTTGGACTTATTCCATGAAGAAGATTATTAACCACCGACGTGCTCAGATCTTGATAGGACTAAGGACATTGTTTTCCCAAAGAAGGATCCTTGTGATAATGTTCTCCAACCACCTTCGATTACTTTACCGTGTTATGCCATTAAAGGTGTAGTTGGGAAGTATTTATTTTGTATTAAGTTTCCTCTAAGGAAAACCCTCAAGTTTAAGGCCAGGTTGAATACCTCAAGACGAAGTATACCATCTCAATATTTCAGCCTTCCCTTAAGAACTTCTCAGTCATCCTCTAGGTTTTTTCTATTCCTTCTGAGAACTCATATTGTGAAGACTTTCAAGGTAGCCAACCTTCAAACTCTTCGAGTCAGTCTATTAGACCTCTGAATTTTCACGATGCCATTCTAATATGGATTGAGAACTCCCCTAATATTATAACTTGGCATGATTTTGTCCCTCCCTCCTGCCTCCATGAGCTAGAGTTTATGATTTCCAATGATATAGTACATTCTCTAACTCATGTTATTTGTGTGATTAACTTATCATTATTTTGGTTTATGATGAAGCACAGAGGCAGGTACTGTGAGACATTTCTAGGGTGGTTTCACTGGTTGTTTGATTACACCTAGATTTTAGCCAACAGGTAAGTAGAGGTAAGTAGGTAGGCATTTGCATTCATTGTATATACCATTTTCATTTCATGCTAGAATAGTTTGTATTTCCATTTTTACATATGATTTCTTTCATTTTATGTACTATATATATGAGCCAGGGGTGATATCACCACCCCAAATGATCACTAATAGTCTTATGTTGAGATTAATAATGTCACAGGTTATGCCAGAGATGTTGAGGTTCTCATGCGTTGTACGGTGAGCACATGTCCCTAAGTTGGAGCCAGATGTTATCCCCTAGCCTAGGGATAAAAAGGAGATTATGTCTCGAGGCCCACAGGTCCTAGACATGGAGTATCGAGATCCATATCGACTTGAGAATGGCCCTGGAGGGCCCATCCTTTCCTTCTTCAACTCCTCCACTTTGTCAGCAACATAAACATACATCACATCGACCTAGTCTTGAAGCAGATATGGGTCTTTCTCCATCAGGTAATGAGCCTGGGTATCATGGTATGTGTCACTTTGATCCTCAAAATTTTTGAATATGTGCATTTAATTATTTCTTCTTCTAATGTGTGCTTGGACCTTATTACTTTCCACTTGACCACACCTGGGGTGAATGTCAAGATGCCCTAGTAAGTTGGTTCCCGTAGGGCTTGAGTTTCCACTAGGCATATTCATGAAAGGTCATCGTCTGTTCCCACCATACTTACCACCTTTCATGTTTTTCTTTCTCATCCATCCCATTACACTGGTCCGGGCATTGGGTTGACCAAAAATCTAAGGGTTGTGCCTTGCCTTGTGGGAAGAAGGGGCTAAAGTCCTAGAGGGTAAAAGTAGCTGGAAAAAGACAAGATCCAAAAGAATGAAACCTTTATATGCTTCGCCCATGGATCCCCGAGAAAGCAATAAAAATCTTCTCAGAAAGAAATAGAGGGACCCATAACAAATAATAAATCAATACCTAGTTGGAGAATTGGGGGTGTCTTCACGAGGCAACCTATAAGGTCCATGGGCATGTAGCGGTATGACACTACCAACAGTTGTTCACCATGCCAGGGTAGTGGCTCTTGGTGGCATAGCCAAGAGAAAGGGGGTCTCATCACGATCCAACCTTCTAATTTCCATGAAATGCTTGTGGGTAATATTTCCACCACTGGACACCACGCCAGGGAAGTGTCCCCTGACTAGCCTCTTGAAATAAAAAGAAATAAGAATAAAGATAAAAGACGTGAATGGGCTTGGAAACATTTGGATCCATGATAAGGTGTATCTCACCCTCTTCAGAGGCACCCATAGGTAAGCCATACATTTCATTTCTATCACCACACCCATTTCCCAGACATCCCTTACCACCTCATCCACTCACATGGCCTGGATTTTTATTCACCTTGGAACATCCCACACCCAATGAACACTATCCCAATAAGACGTCCTAGCATCCCCTCCAAACTTGGCTTGTAGAATAGGATAAGGTATTTGAGCACTTGTTCGGGTAAAAGGGGTTTCATGCACATGTTTGAATAACTTGATGATTAGATGTGATTGACATTGCTATGATCTCTATGACTTGTGAGCCCATGGAGGGTGTATTTTTTGATGTTGCAGTGCCACACCCGATGGAAAATTACATGTGGGGATATGATTAGTTCAGATATCCATAGGGATAAAATCCCACCAGATGGATGCTAAGACCCCAGCCAGGGGAAAAGACGGATCAGGGGATGGCACTAGAGAGAGAGGAGGATGTTTCACTAGGGACAACTTGGCAGGCCTGGAACGAGGGGGGTTGTGCCATTTCCACAATGATATATGCCTTGGAAAGTCCATGAAATCACCCATGATGTCACCCAACATTTTTGGATGCTTTGGAGGAAGTTGTGTGCCAAGTGGCAGGATCCTGAGGCCCAAGGAGGCCTAACGTTTTGCTCCAGGAGGCCAATGTTTCCCAAAAAGGGACTAGCATCACGCTAAAAGGGAATGAAGTCACCTTTACAACTTTTTTTAGGGTTTAATTATGACATTTAATGTAAAAACTATATATTATTTGTAACTGGCCATGTCGTCCTTTTTTGACCTAATTATGGTCATTAGTATTGTATAAATAAGGGGAAAATCCCTCTTATTTTTCATCATATTTCACTCACACATGTGAGGACTAGAATTTGCGCCCTCCTTAGGGTTTCCTGGCTGAAATTTTAGGCACACTTGTTGAGGAAGGCTAAATCTTGGAGTATTTTGACAAGTTTCTTGGTGGAAGTGTTCAACTAGGGTTTTTTTTCTTGATTGTTCTTGATGAATGTAAGTGATATTTCTGCAGTTCTTCTTAATTGAATGGTTATAGTTTATTTCTCTTGAATTTACATTAAAGATTATGAAATTTCTTGACTAAACCCTAGGAAGACTAGCACATGTTATTGTCCTAGCTTCAAAATCCTTCACCTACTAGATCTTGTCAAAAGGCCATTTTTCTTGAAGCATGTGCTAAGGCCTTGCCATTGCAACACCTTAAGTATCCATTACTTTATCTTAGCTGATTTTTTTCTTCATCTTTGAGTTACGGAGGGAGGAAATTATACTAAGGCCTAGGGTTACGTACACCTTAGTATCTAGTTTCATCTAGGGTTTGATAATTAGAGCCTTGGGTTACCAACACTCCAATCTATCAATCTCTCTTGTCCTTGAATCTCCTACTATAATTTTCTTCAACATTTTCTGCCATATTCATTGACTCCATTTTCCCTAAAGCACTAGTCTAAGTCCTCCTTCGAGTAATTGATCAAAACAACCATCGAAACCTATTCTCTGAGCAACCTAATAACACTTTATAACCCTAGAATAGCCTAACCTACTAACAATATTGATGTTGTTACTAAAGTAAGCTACATCCATTTAATGCAGCATTTAAATCTCATAAAAGAAACTGCAAAGGATGATTTATACCTTGTCTTCTTTGCTTCTATCAAACGCTAGTATTATGATTTCAATGGTTAATGATTCTTAGTCATTTTGAAGCTATTTCAAGGTGTTTAATGTGAAGTATTGCTCTATAAAGATTGTTGTTATAATTTTTGTTTACTTCATCATATTCAACAAATTGATTTTTATCAAGAAATTCTATGGTTTTATGAAGTGCTAACCAACAAGTGTACTTGTGAATATATATAGTTTCTTTGTTTCGAGAAGGTACAATTTATTACATTATCATTTCAGTGGTTATAAAACCAAGACTTTCTGATCGGTGGTGACTTGTGAGAGGGGATTCTTATCTAACCTTTTTTACCTGCCTTCTCAAACCCCCAGGTCACCGGGGACGTCTCCCATGGTCCTACCACCCTAAATAGAAAGAGACATCTTATTGAGGTGACAATGATAGGATTAGTCTCTAGTTATGCCAATTTTCTCTCCTTTAACCTTTCCTACTATAAAAGTACAAATTGTGCGATAACATGATCGATGATGAGGGACATAGACGAGTGATTGTAGGAAGAAACCAAGGAGTATCCCCAAGGTTCATTTCTTCCCTACAACTACAGAATATCATGCGTAAAGGATGCAAGCTATATGAAATCTCAACGTTGAATGACAAGGGAGTGGCGAAAGGATTAGAAAACCTTATGATAGTATGAGAGTTTGCAGACGTGTTCCCAGAAGAGTTGTCATATTTTATTCTTGAAAGAGAGCTGGATTTTACCATCGAATTGAAACCTGGAACTAAACTGATAGCAAGAAATCCTTATCATATGTCGACACCTAAGTTATAGGAGTTGAAAATGCAACTAAAGGAGTTGTTGGACCTAGTAATTATATGTCCAAGTGTGTCACCTTAGGGTGTGCCTGTTATTTTCATAAGAAAGAAGGATGGGTCATAGAGACTCAATATCGATTATCGTCAATTGAACAAGGCAACGATCAAGAACCAATATCTGTTGCCAAGAATAGATGATTTGTTTGATCAAATGAAAGGAATGATGATGTTTTCAAATATCGAATTGAGATTAGGATATCACTAGTTGTGAATCAAAGAGGAGGACATTCCTAATACCGCATTCAAGACGAGGTTCATGCATTATGAGTTTACCATTTTACCGTTTGGACTGACAAATGCCCTGGGGGTATTCATGATCTTGATGAATGGGGTGTTCCACAAATACTTGAAAAAGTTTGTTCAAGTATTCATTGATGACATATTGATATATTCTCAGACAACAAAAGAACATGACGAACATTTGTGCTTGGTACTATAGTGTCTAAAAGAAAACAAATTATACGGGAAACTATCAAAATGCTCTTTTTATCAATCGAGGATTCATTACTTAGGGAATGTTATCTCCGGTGAAGGCATCATTGTGGATCTAGCAAAGGTAGAGGCTATTATGGAATGGCCTGCGCTGACAAACGTATCAGAAGTTCGTAGCTTTATGGGTTTAGCAGGATATTACCGACGGTTCGTCGAAGGTTTTTCAAAGATAGAAAATCTGATCACGGAATTGCAGAAGAAAAAAAAGAAGTTTGTATGGAATGAGAAATGTGCGGAAGCATTTAGAAGGATCAAGGAGCTATTGACGACAATGATGATATTAAAAGTCCCTTACATGGACGAGGATTTCTTGGTATGCACAGACACATCCCAGGAAGGATTGGGTAGAGTCTTGATGAAATATGGTCGAGTGATCACTAACATGTCAAGGAAATTAAGAAAGCATGAGGATAACTACACCACGCATGATGTGGATTTTTTGGCCATTGTGTATGCCTTGAGAGTGTGGAGACACTTGTTGGGTATGTGTTATATTCTTTGCATGTGTGTGTGTGGGCGCGTCTGATATGACAATTGTGTCTGACGATCCCTCGTACTAGTGATTTGTTTGTGTCATGTGCACTGGGTGCTTTCCTAGGGGGGTCCCANGGTATGCCCTCCCTTGGTTATGCACAACGCCCCGAAATGTTTTTTTCTTTGGGCGTTTTTTGCTATTTTTAGCAGTTTACTAAAAATAATCTTGGTTTTAGGGATTAGGGTTTTGGTATCTACGGAATACCTAAAAACATTGTTTATATTGTATAGTGAATGGTGAAATTCGATATAATGAATATAAGAAAGGTTTTCCCGGTTGAGGGTTTTCGATAAATATCTCTATGTACTATGTGAATGAGCCATTGATTAAATGTTGTTTTGCTTAAGAATCTATATGCATTGCTTTACTTCACAGGTTTAAAACTTACATGTGGTATCATAGCTCATTTTTGGCTTTAGAGGGACGCCTTTGTTGTTGAGGGACGCCTTTGTTGTTGAGGGTTTGGCTCAGTCTTGATAGATCAATTTTATCTTGGGTCTATGATAAACCTGGGTTTAGTGGGAGATTTTGCAGTGGAGATTTGAGTATAGAAAGAGGAATGGCGAGCTCATCTGGAATCGAGATAGAGAAGTTCAATGGTAAAAAATTTGAGCTATGGAATCTCAATATGGATGACCTTCTTGTAGACAAAGAACAATGGATCGTTGTAGATCTTGATACACAGCCTACTGGTACACTGTCTACTAGCACACAAGTTACTGGTACACAACCTACTAGTACACAAACTACTAGTACACCAACTACTGGTATGTTGAAGGAAGATTGGGAGAAGTTGGACAGAAGAGAAAGAAGTACTATTCGACTCTGCCTGGAAGATTCGGTTTTGTTGAATGTCTTGGGAGAATCTACATCCAAGGAACTATGGGATAAGTTGGGGAATTTGTATCAATCAAAGTCCCTGGTAAAAAAGTTGTTTCTTCGAAAGAAGTTGTATCATCTTAGGATGGAAGATGGATATTCTGTGACAGAACATCTAAATGCCTTTAATACTTTGGTAAGTCAACTTGGCTCTATTAATATTACGATTGGAGAAGAAGATAAGTGTATTACTTTGTTATGTTCTTTGCCAGACTCTTGGGATAGTACCACTCAATCTACATTGAAGTATGAGGATGTAGTTTCATCCTTGTTATCTGAAGAGATGAGGTGGAAAAGCATGGATAGTCATAACACAGATGCTTTATTTGTAAGAGTTCGTACCCAAGACATGAACCCTGGTAAGCCTTCGGGGTGGAGATCTAAATCTATAGGTAGATCTAAGTCTCTAGGAAAATATTTGAGGAAATGATGGAAGTGTGGGAATTATAAGAAAGATTGCAAGTCTAAGAAGGTTGAAAAACCAAAGGGATTTGATAGTACCTCTTCCACAGAGGTGAAAACCTCCACTGAAGAAGGAGGTGATGTTTACCTGACATCTACAAGTACACATGCAGACCGTGATGTATGGTTGATCGACTTAGGTGTGTCATACCATATGACTCCTCACATGGAGTGGTTCTCTGAATATGAAAAATATGATGGTGGTGATGTATTCCTAGGAGATGACTCGACAACAAAAATATTAGGACATGGAAGGGTTAAGTTGCTGCTAAAATATGGAAGGATTAGAACACTTCATGGGGTTTTTCACATTCCAAAACTATCCAGGAGCCTAATATCTGTAAGCAAGATGGATGATGCAGGAGTGGATATTGTATTTGGAAAGAACACTTGCAAGATGGTACAAGGGGAAATGGTGTTGATGAGGGGACTTCGGTGTGGAAATCTATACAATTTATTGGGAAGCACTTATAATAATGGGTGTAACAGTTATGTTGTCCTTGAGAAGACAAATAAAGAAGACACAACCAATATCGTCCCTGAAAAGAACACCATGGTGTGGCATCAAATACTGGGGCATATTGGAGAAAAGGGCCTTCGAACACTACACGGTAAAGGCATGGTTGAAGGTTTGTCTAATTGCACTCTAGATTTTGATTTCTGTGAACATTGCATATATGGTAAACAAAATCGAGTATTATTCCCATCTGGTGCTACAATTGCAAAGGGGATATTAGAGTTGATACACGGTGATGTGTTTGGACCTGTTCTTGTTCCATCCCTAGGTAAGTCTGTGTATTATGTTTCATTCATAGATGATTTTTTAAGGAACACATGGATTTATTTTCTTAGAAAGGAATCTGAGGTATTTGATAAATTTAAAGAGTTTAAGGCTCTGGTAGAAAATCAGACAGAGAAGAAAATAAAGGTATTGAGAACTGATAATGTTGGATAATTCCGCGGAAATGAATTTGAAGAATTCTGTAAGAAGTGTGGTATAGAAAGGCAAAAGACTACTCCATACACTCCTCAGCAGAATGGAGTTGCAGAAAGGATGAACATGACACTTATGGAAAAATCAAGGAGCATGCTCAGCGGTGTCGGGTTAGGACAAGAATTCTGGGCAGAGGCAGTGGGTACAACATGTTACCTGGTCAATCGATCAACTTCATCAACGTTGGATGATAAAACTCCACACGAGGTATGGTCTGGAAATAAACCCTCTCTTCAACATCTTAGAGTGTTTGGTTGTGATGCTTATGTACATGTTCCAAAAAAAAATAGAAGTAAGATGGATAAAAAGGCTGAAAAGTGTATCTTTATTGGTTATAAAGATGGTGTGAAAGGTTATAAGCTTTGGAACCCAGAAACCAAGAAAACTGTTTAGAGTCGAGATGTTGTTTTCAGAGAGGTAAAAGATGTGTCCAAATAGGAATTCCTACCAACGCAATATGAACTTGATAAAATAGAGCTTGACTTGGATGATGCAAAATATGAATCATTTGAAGAAGAGGAAGAAAAAGAAGAAGAGGAAGAAAAAGAAGAAGAGGAAGAAGAAGAAACTCATACCCAAGTATTGAGGAGATCAGTGAGAGATAGAAGGAAACCAGAAAGGTATAGTCCACCTGATTTTTGTTGCAATTTTTCTTTATCTATTACTGATGATGATCCCAGAACTGTCAGGGAAGCAATGAATTCAGAGGATAGTAAACTATGGAAGAAGGCCATGGTTGAAGAAATGGATGCCTTGGATAAGAATGAGGCATGGGATATAGTTGAGTT